>CAJVPP010000548.1:0-30059 GCA_910592005.1 Funneliformis mosseae
AAATGTTTTGAAGAGCATGCAAATGTTGGGGATATGTCGGCGAAATACTGGCAAGGTTATTATTATTTAGAAGGAAGATACGTTGAAAAAAATTTCGCAAAGGCCAAAGAATTATTTAGAGAATCGGCGGATGGTGGAAATGCTGACGCTCAATTACGTTACGCTTTTTGTTTGATTGATAAGGACAACAATGAACAGGTTGATCATGATACCTTTTTAAAATATTTGAAAATGTCGGCTGATAATGAAAATTCTACTGCTCTTTATAATCTTGGTGAATTATATTTAAATGGTAGGATGGGTTTTGAAAAGGATCAGCAAAAGGGCATTCAATATTTAAAATTGGCTGCTTTCAAAGGACAATCAAAAGCAAAAGAGATTTTGAAACAATATGATAGTTAAATCACCTTATAAATTGTATTTTTTATATATTAAATAGATTTTATTTTTACCTTATAAATGAATAATAATAAATATGATCGAAATTAAATTTCGATTTTCGGGCAAAAAACAATAAAAAAACACATTCCTTACGCATAACATCAAAGCTGGCTCGCGTCACGTGTTTTCCAAGCTCTTGCACATTTTTTTTTTTAATTGATCTAAAAAAAAAAAAAATAAAAAGGCAATTTTTATTGAATGAATAATCGTAAAAATACCTAAAGGAAAAAGAGAATAATAATGGCTTATTTATTTTATTTTAAATTTTTAATAAATAAACTTACCAAAGGATCGTCTAAGAAAAAGGCATATTTTTTAATTTATTTTTTTAAGAAAAAACATCACCATTTGAAATCAAGGAACCATCACTTCCGGAGCATGTTATTAAATAATTGTTGCTACCCCTATGACTTAAAGTGATCCATCAATCTTAGCGGTGAAGGTAATCCTAAGCGGTCTAGTAATCCCAATACCAGGGTAATGATAGAAGGTGTGTGCTTCAGTGGTGGACTTTTGGCCGCGGTCAAGGCCAAATGAACAAATCGGCAAAATCGGCCAAAGCAGAAATAATAATCATTAATAGGGCAAATATTCAGTTGGCATTTGGCCGCGGCCAAGAATTTTTGGCCATTTGGCCATGGTCGACGGCCATTCCTCCGGCAAAATGATTAAAATGACAACACTGATTTAAATATAACGTCACTCGGCTTTATCATCGAGAATTATAGCAGGAGTATATAACATGAATTGATATCCTAATATACCGTGGTTCCACTTACATCATGAAGCAGCCTAACTGATTTCTTTGTTCATGTTAACGGTTTGGTTTCAGGCAGTCAGCCAGACCGTAGATCGAGCTAATCATTTATGAATCGGTTGTAACTGAAATTTAAACCGAAAAATTTAAATCAAATTATTAATTATTATTCATAAAAATTTATTTCATAAAATCCAAGATTATTAGTTATATTACCGTAATGTTCTTTCTCATCATGAACTCTGATAAAAAAATTACCACACATCTGAAATACGAGTTTTTAAATTTGTGAGAGTTTCCTCCAAAGAATCAGAGGTAACGTCTAAATTAATAAATTCGTAGTTGTAGTCAAACAACGATGTAAATTAAAAAAAAATTCTTATTACAGTTAGACGCGTAAAAAACGCGTGGAAAAAATCATTTAATAATCTATTTAACGGCCTTATAATCAAGATCGGTCCGAACCGTCTTACGTTAGATCGTTAACGTCTCTACCTCCCTGTCACTTTTATTTGAAAGGCTCGATAGATTTATTTTTTTTTTTAGATTTAAAAGTAATAATAATGAACAAACGTTTTTATTCAACTTTAGAAGATATCCAACTAATCACGAGTATACCACCAACAAAAAACGTAAAAATCACGCGTCATATAGCATCACAATATGAAAATAAATACATTCGACCCCCTATCTAGTCACCTACTATATAGTCACTCCTCCCTTATAAGCACATTTTGTTATGCCAAAGTTTAATAATAAACTTATTAAAATTCTATAGTCACATTATATAACTTTTTTATAATCACACCAAATTTTTTTTGTCCCGAGGGGTGTGACTATATAGGGGTCAACTGTACTTCAAAGTTGAAAGACATCAGATTCTCCCACTAATAAAGAAATTGAACAAACATTAATGATTTAAATAACATTGGAATGGAAAAATGTAAATTCATAATTATATCATATCATAAATCAAATGAAAATTCAAATATAAAAAGATCAAAAGCCTTCCGTTAAAACTTTTATTAATAAATTTTGTTTCTTTTGAACTTTTCATGAAAACTGTTTGAATACTTGGTTGTATTCTAAGAAATTCTTTTTCGCTTTGTAATGATTATGTTTTTGTCCGTACTTTTAAAGATCTTAAAAAAACCCACGAAGTTTGTGTATATAATGTCGTAATTCTGTGATTGTTACGCAAACTTCAGTTTAATATGAAATCGAAATTTTTAATACTTTTTTTTTAAAATCGAGAAGAAAATTTTACGTGTTCTTTCCTTAATATTTTGAAAATGACGAGTTCATCATCGGAAAAATCCAATATTTTAAGTTTATTGACTTAAGACAAAATGTACAATGCTTTCATAATTTAGGCGGCATAAAGATTTTTGTTCATCGCTAAACGCTGGGCTTGACTAATAAATATAAACTTTCAAAGTTCAAAGTAAACAATATTAAATCGACAAATTTGATACATTTATTTGTAATAAATGATTATACAATGTTCAATTCAAAATAAATAAATAAATATATACATATGTACATATATAATACAGGTTTTACATGAAAATATTTAATCCTCAATCTCATCACTAATAATTAAAGTAATTTGATTAATTAAATTAATCTTGTAAAATAATAAAAAAAGGAAAGGAATAAAACATACCTATCGTATGGATCAAAGAAATTACATTCAATTTGTTCTTGTGAAATACAATCAACGTCCTTCATCTCAATTCGATTAGATTTATGTTGAAGAAAAATCGGACCACAATTATATTCGCTGGTGGAAAATAAACTAATATATTTTGGTTTTATAGAATTATCAAGTTCGATATATGGTTTTTGCTCAAAATGAAGTGTACCGTAATTCTTGGGGTGATGATTTAAAATTGCAAGTGTATAAAAATTGAATTTAGGTAAACAATCGAAATGTTTCTTATCCGAGCAGTAAGAAAATGTGAACGTTCCAATTCGATCTCCTTCCTGATCATCGAAAAAATGATGTCCAATGACGAGAGACCTATTAGAAGAATCCAATCTGTCTATTACAGGAATTCCGATACAAGGAATTTTTTTGTTTAATGAATCATCATCATGTTCCAAATTTAAATATTCCTTATAATACATGACTTGTGCGTTGTCATTAAAATCCGTTTCAATGATTTTCAATTGAACATCAAAATCGGTAAGGATCAAATTTAAATCTTTATAATAACCAATAACCATCCATCCGATCTTTAATTTGCATTTACGCTTTTTAACCCCCTTTTGAATACAATGAATAATAAGTCTTGGATCTGCACCCGGCGAATGAAGGACCTGACAGTTAAAAAAATCATCATTTGAATTATAAAAATCACTACCTTTATCAACGACCGTTGCAAAGATGTTGCAATCAGTTTCCTTGTCTTGAATCATCTCTGAAATAAATTCCGGCATATTTAATTCAATGATTTTAGGATATCCAATTTCTTCGAGTTGAAAATCTCGGTCCTCAATGATTGAATAAAGAATTCTTTTCCCTAAAAATGAAATGATTTGTTTACGCAAATTATCAGGTAAAAGTTGAAAAATTCCAATCGGGTTTTGAAATTCTATGCAATCCCAATTTCTAAAATCCTTTAAAGATTTAATCCAATCTTTTTCATTAAAGTCTTTAAGGCTGACGGGTTGTTTTCCTCCAATCAATTTAAAACATTCAGATCGACATGATTCTCTATAATAAGCTCTTCCACCCAAGATGATTTTAGTTGGAACGAATTGACCAAATTTCTCAGTAATATGTTTAAATTTCATAGCTTCTTTAGAATTTAAGGCATCTTCCACCGCTTTAATGAACTCTGAAGTTGGTTCTAAACGATCACAAAGTTCTAAGGATACCTTACCAAACTCTGTAAAACGATAGGAATGATTTTGTTCATTTTTTGATCTTTCATCAGATGTTTCCAAATTTATGAAATCATGTACATAATTATCGCTACTAAAAAATAAATTTTCAATCATGACACGTTCTTCAACTGATTGAATTACAACTTTTCGATGATCACATCCTATAGCACCAATTTTAATCATTTCACAATCCTTCATTACAAAAGCTCTCTCATCAGCGATCTTAATTCCATCAAAAGTCGTGGTTCGACCAAAATCTAATTTACACAAATCATTTAAATCTTTCCAATCATAAGTCGAACTTTTTATTAAATATAAAGAAATAATTTGATTATCAACCATTTCAATAATCTCACTTAACCTAACATTACCCTCCTCCTCACGACTGATTTCGACAGATTCAGTTAAATCAGTTTCCTTAACATCGAGTTTTCGTGAAAATGAAAACGGATTCTTCTTAAAAAAGCTATTATTCTCTTGTAGTGTAATGCGAATTTTTGATAATTCATCATTAATATTCAAATTAAAATTGATCGATGTGGAGGATTCGGAGAGAGCGTAATTTACTATGATATCTCTAAAATCATTCTCCTTAAAGAAATCAAATTTATATTCAAACATTTTTAAGGAAAGAATATATAAATGGATCGTCGTTTTTATTCCTTTATTTTATAAAAAAAAAAATGATAGGTGACACGTTCGTTGATATTCAACCAATCATACATCACATCGATGACAAATAAGTCGTGACCGGTAGGTTTTGCATAATAAAAAAAAAAAAGTGTGAAAGAGGGGAGGGAACGACATGAGTCACGTGAACGTCAAACATTGTTCTTGTTTTGGAGAAAAGTGTGACCCATATGATTTACCACATGACCGTCTTTGATTCTTATTTGGGAATCCCATATAAAGATCTCTCGCACAAACAAATTTTTTTTTCAAATAATTCTTTTCTCAATCAAAATGCCTCAACAATCACAGTTTACTGCGGAAATTGCTGCGGCAGGTCGAACAATTGAGCAACAAATGGTTCAAAAGCTCAAGTTGAATCATGGTTTGTACTCGGATGGGCGTAGCATACAACCAAGCAACGAAGCTATTTTTACCGATGATGGCGGATTGGACATCATCTTATATAAAGGGGAACCAATAGTTTACACGAATATAAACGATCCCAAATCACCCACAAATTTGTTCGCATTCAACAATGATGTTGATGGAGTTAAATCACATTTACAACATTTCGATGCTTGTATTAATTTTCCAATCGCTGAATTCTCTTATAGAGGTGAATTGTTGAAAAAATTTTCGAAATTTTCGAATGAAGACGACGAACAATCATTTGGCCACGCATTCGCAAGGAAAGTTTTGGTCGGTGGTAAATTATTTATCAAGAACTTTAATTTAGCTAGCACAAAACAAATAGATACCTTACAATCCCATTTCACCGGAACATATAATTCGATCAAACATAATAAAGAAAATCCATTTAGTTATATCGAATGGCGTAATTTACCGAAGGTAGTAACGTCAAATGGGCAAGTGATCAAAACCCAGCGAAATTTAGTCACATGGATGAGTAATCTGTATCATAAGAATATGTTTGATATCATTTCTTATAACGATATCATTCCCGTTCAAAAATTAAGATCTAATAAATTTTCAGCAGATGACGTTAAAATTCCTAAAGAAATACAACCCGGGGTTGCTAATTTTGGGGAAAAATTAAGTTTTAAGAGGTGGGCGGAGCACGCCTATTTATTTCTTCAACTTCAAGGGTTAACATTTAATAAGGTTTATAAGAATTATGAAGCGGATATTAGCAAGAAGGTTGCCTTTAAGTTCATCGATATTCCTGTAATAAATTCAATTAAAAAATCTTATTTGAAACTTTTAAAGCCGTCAACGAATTTAGAACAATTTTTCATATCTAATAATATTAACGTTCCGGCTAAAGGTGCAAGATCTTTTCCGTTCATTAAAAAATATTTGTTCGATAATCTTGGTAACAAGGACAATGTTCGTTTGGTAGTAAAATGTGAACGATATGAAATTCTCATAAATAAGGCTCATATCAAGCTCGCAAAGGGATTTGAAGAATCTATAGATAAAGCAATTAATAGCATAGAACCATATAATTCTTTACAAGATACCTTTGATGAATTTGGGCATTTATTTCCACAGAGAATCGTCTTGGGAAGATCGTTTCATAGCACTTTACCAGATCTTTCATCTGATACGTTTGATGAGATTAGTTTGGATTCCGAATCCTTAAAGACGCAATTAGATCATTTAAACGTGTCATATCTTTTAACGCAAGATGGAGGCGTTATCGATGTTGATGATGACGTTGAATTATTTAATCGGATTCAAGATACGAAATCCGATTTAGAAATCATTGAATATGATCAGATCATCCCAATGTATGATCTCCTTAGGGTTAAATCCAAACATTTTAATGAATTAGATGAATTATTAAGTATGCAAAATGAAATTAAAATCTTAATGACAGGAATCACCGACCTGAAAGATTTAAGTGATGATAATACTGAACATTTTAAACGTGTAAATATCGAACCATCTCTGAAAGGTAGAAATTATGAAGTTTATGGTTCGATTATTTCGGGAGATGAGAAATTGGAAGATTGTTGTATTAATTTTGGGATGCGTGATTTTAATGGTTTTTCCGCAATTATAAAAACTTTCCATCTTACTTATATTAGTATATCGGAATGTCGTATGTTATGGATGATTGTCGGAATTCCTTCGGAAATGTCGGTTTTTAGTCCAAATAATCGAGATTTTAAAGTGGATTTCATTAAATCCCCAATTATCATCAAACCAGAAAGATCTTTTTATTGTAAGATCAACACTAAACATGAATTGAGAGAAGGGGATAAGATTTTTATCAATTCGGATCATTCAACAACAAACTATGGTCCTAATAATATGTTTCAGTTGGTCGGTTGGGAACGTCACGCTTTCGATGTTCAGGTCACGAATTTCACTTATGATAGATCAAGATTTTTTAAACTTGATTTAATTATATGTATCATATATTATCATGGTAGGTTATTAAGTATCGATAATAACGAGGAGAGATTTTCTTTAAAGTCAATCGGGTATACTACGACCAGAGAAAACTGCAACCCTGATATTGAGGTGAAGAAAAAGGTTCCTCTTGCGGACAAAGGTTTCGAGGATTTTCAAATGATTGCTTCAATAGGTAATTTGTTTAAACTTTTTTTTTTTTGGTCTTTCTAATAACGCCAACTGTGAAAATGAATTTATCATTAACCTATAACCTGCTAATGGAAAAGATATTGGAACCACGTACTCGGGATTTGGATACACAAGTAGGACAAATAGGGAGATCATCATAAATGAAATTTGGCCGGATCGAAGCAAATCACCAAAGACCGATACCATGTCACTTCATAATGTTTGTAATTATGATTTTGCTTCTACGGAGTATTCCAAATGTGATAATATTGCAGATATATGGAGTTGTTTTTATAAATTGTTTGGATTAGGTATGCCTACGATTATAATATTTGTGCAATTTCTAATATCAATAAACGTGAAATAATTTTTTTTTCTTGTAGTCGGGTCAACCTTAAATTCAGACATGGACATTAAAATCATGTTTTCGGTTCCTTCAAAATGTTCTTATCGAACAAAGGATGTTATACTTAACATGTCTTTAGAAGAAAGAACAATTCAAACAATTTCAGAAAGTAGGGTAAAACAAAAATATATATATGCGTGTATATATATCATTGTGATTATTACCGATGCTTTATTCATATCAAACCGTCAATTGTAAATAGGTGAAGCAGCGGCTATATATTGCATGAACAAGATAAGAGAAGAAAACTTATCGGTTAAACCAATGTGTCAGTATATGTTACGTAACGTATTATGCAATAGATGTATTAATTCATGTTAATATTTTTAATTTTACTTATTCAATTTATCTAGCGCAATTTTTGGTTGTTAATTGTGGAGGTGTTTCAGTGGAGTTGACTCTGAGACAACTTTTACCAGACAACAAATTGGCAGAAAAATTCTTGGGTTCTAGTGGAAATTGTGGATCAATCTACGTGGATAGAAAATTACTCGTATACGTCTCAAAAAAAATTGGTCTGGATGCTTTGGATCTACTTCAAACCAAACATCATGAACAATTACGATCATTGATTCGGCGATGTCAAGAAATAAAACATTCATTTACTGGAAACAAGGATGATGATAATATTTTTGAAATTAACCTTGAAAAGATTTGTCCTGACATCAAAAAATACGCTGTTGGAACATGTAAGGATGAATTGGAAAAGAATAATTGGATTATAAAATTCCGTTATGATAACGTCAAAAAAATTTTTGATCCCATCATTAAACAAATCATTCTATTAATTCATGAACAACTAACTTTTAGTGATAATTGTTCTACAATCTTTTTGGTAGGAGGTTTTAGTGAATCGATGTATTTACAAAATTGTATTAAACAAGAATTTAAGTATTTAGTTTCAAACGTTTTTGTGCCAAATCAACCGATTACTGCGGTACTAAGAGGAGCGCTTGAGTACGCATTAAATCCCAATTCAATTGCTACAAGAATCATCAACATGACTTATGGTATTAAGCAAGATGGAGTATTTAAGAGGATAGTCAAAATAGGTACCGAAGCACATGAGAATCAAGAATTTGAATTGGAACTATCGCTAATTCAGGAAAATCGGTTAAGATTTCCAATTGATCTATACACTTCATCTCTAAGGAATCCTAAATTTTGCGAGGATGATGGTGTTGATTTGATCGCGAATATTAAAATAAGTGCTCCAAAATCTTGGTACGACAAGTTATACCTAGTGTTGATATTTGATCAAAGTGAAATTCGCGTTTACGTAAAAAATCAATATGGAAGGTATATAACAGCTGGTTTGGAATATTTGAACCATTAAATTATATTATTCAAGTGTATTTATTTCTATACGTTGAATTTTTCAAAGTATTTCTCATTGTAATAAAATCCCACCTTATTTAAAGACTGAAATTAATATTGCAATTTTACCGAAGATTTCTAATATAATTAACAATATAGTGAAATTTCAAAAATCTTTTCATTGGTTCATTCTTTAGCAATTTTATTACATTAATAAATGGTCTTCCTAAATAAATGAAACGGTGTGGTGTCATGTGAAGATGGAGAGATGTTTAACGCAAATCTCTTCACGACATGCAAACTTTGCTAATTAAGAATGTGATTTTTTTTTGTAAATAATTAATTGTATCTCATCTGCATATTCTAATAATAAAATCTTTACTTATGTCCATAAGGAATTCCTTACAAATATTATCTATCTATGATTGTTTCATTGTTAATTAACCATCATGCTTATAACGAAACTTTGATCTGATGATTCGCGACCGTTATAAATAAAAAGCAATGTTAAGATTGTTAGCGCTCCTGTTTCTAAATTATGATGCTTAACGTTTAAATCATCATTAACTCCACTTCCGCTCGATTATCTAATTCAGAATAGAAATAAATTTTCCGGCAAATCTCTTTTCTATTTGGAGATGAGTTGTTGGTGGACCATATTATGCGATGCAATTTTTTACAATATTCTGGATATTATAAATTTCTTTTCCTTGCAAGATAGATGCTCTTCTCTATCAAAGTTTTTACTTGGCTGGATGCATTGAAAGTGATTATTTAAACATTATTAGTTCAAGTTTAAATATTGTCTAGTGGTAAAATTATAGAACGAATCCCATTTCACATTTTTTTTGGTAGTTTTTTACTACAAAGCACTATATCATATTTATTATTTATTTTTAATTTTAAACTTTATTACAATTAGTAAAATATTTTATATATAATAATATTTTGTATCATTTAAATAATTTGTATATGTAAAAAAAAAATAAGTTTCTATACTTACAAAATACTTATAAATAATTATAATACAGATTTTTTATTCAATATTCTATTAAAATTATATTTAATTATCTTAATTTTTTATTATTAAGTTAAAGAATAATTTTTATTTAACGTTAATAACTAAGTTATATAAACGCATTATTTTTTTAAAATAATATATTAAAATCATTTAAGATAAAATTATATAATATACATATAAAAAAATTGCTAAAAAATCAGATTTAAAAAATTTTTTAACTAAAACAAGATCTTATCACATTTTTATCAAATAATTTTAAAAATTAATATATAACAAAAATTAAAATTTTGTTAAAAAACTGATTTTTCTAGCAACTTTTTCTTATATATAATTTATTTTTAATACTGTAATATTTTAAGTATATAATTAAAAATTTTAATATGATCAGAAAAACTAGATATATATTTTTTATTACTTTTTATCTTTTTTCACTGTTTATATTCTTATACTTCTAACTTATTTTTCTTAGTTCATTTAGTAAATTTATATTATTCTACTTATAAAACTTAAAAAATAAATTTATTCTTTCAACTGTTTTACCTACAATTTTGTAGGCAATTTTATTATTAATTACAATCATTTTTAATTATTTTTAAATATTTAAAATTTATTATTAAAAAATTAATACTATTATAATAAATTTTATAATATTTTCCATATAAAAATTAAAATATAAATGTAATTAACGAGTGATTTTTTAAGATAAATAAATAATAAATTATTATAAAAAATTAAAATTTTAAACTCATATATCTTACTATCTATCAATTTCAGAAATATATAAATTCTACTATTTAATAGATCTTAATATGATGAATCCAATAAACTAAATTTTATATTTTTATAATTATTTTTTTAAAAAGATGTGGTAATACTCATATTTATTATAAAAATTCAAATTCAGTAGGTTAATACATGAAAATTTTAAAAATCAGATACAAAAAGTAAAAAAATAAATTAAACTGCCTAAAACATCTTTACAAGTTAAAAACTTACTAACTTCAGACTAACTGATTATCTTGTTATACTTCAAAATAATTATTAATAGAATTTTCATTAATGCACAATAATTAGATTATTACTACGCTCTCTTTTTTACTTAAAAATAATTCCTATCCTAAATTTAAATTCAATATAAAAACAAGTATCTTGAATTATTATTAAATTAAAAAAGAAGCTAATAAAAAAATCTGATTTTAACAAGTTCCTAGCTAAGTTATCTGATTAATTTCTGGTTATAATTACCTTTCAATATAAGTGCGTTTATATCACTAAGTTCTATTAGAAGCTCTTTAATACTCTTAATCTTCCATATTAAAATATCTGTTAATTTAGATTATAATCACTAGTAGGCATTGCATGGATTTCAAATTACACAGTTGTGAGAAACTGAAAAATCTTATTAAGATAGGCAAGCTCTATAACATCAGAAATCTAAAAAAAGTGTGCTTATTTAGAAAGATAATGAAAAAATTATCACGTATAATTAGTTAATCTAAAGTTATTATTGATTCTAATTGACATTTAGGATATTTTCTAATGCTCACTTTTGTGAACAAAAAGAAAAAGAAGAAAAAATGGAAAAATCAGCTATAAAAAGTAGCAAACAAAATATTTTAACAAAAAAACATTATCATTTGGACTAACAAAACCTGTTTTTTGGAATAAGAGGGTTTAGAGAGAATTAAGAGAGAAAGAAATATGAAAAGAAAGTTTATTTTTATTCATAAGCTAAGTTGTGATTGCCCTTAAACATATATATTTTTTACGTAAAATTCTTGGTTGAGTGATCACCAGAAAGATTTATTATAATTTTGTATATTTTTGTAATTATTAAATAATAAATTATTTTTAAAAATTAAAAAATTGAAAAATTAATATATATTGATAATTATGAATTTAAAAGTTTAAAAATATTACTATTAGATATATTATAATATGATAAATTTAAAATTTTTATTTTATTTTTTTATAATCATTAGATATCAAAATATTTTAATTCTAAAATATTTTAAAAATAATTTTATACTTACAGTTTAAGAAATAATACATTTGACTAAAAGTTTAATAATATATATTTATATAAATAATATAAATTAAAAAATTATAAAAAATTTTAAAATAATAAAATTATTAATTTTAACCTATATTTAATGAAATTATTTTAAATATTCTTTTATAATAATTATATAAAATTTTTGCAATTATTAATGTTAAATTTATTTATCTTTAAAAATTACATTTTTTTTTTTTAATTATTACTTAGAAAACATTATAAAATTTATTATAAAAGTATTTAATTTTTTAATAATATATTTTAAATATTTAAAAATAATTAAAAATGATTTCAATTAATAAATAAAATTGCCTGCAAATTTGTAAGCAAAAATAATTAAAGGAATAAAGAAATATCCCACTACTACCACCTTAAAAAAATATCATTATAATATATAAAGGCTTATATTATAAAGGTTATCATAGATCTTAATAATAAAGAATTTATAGCTAATCTTCATTTATCTTGAGTCTATACATTGGGAATCTTTTATTTTAAAGCATTTAATTTTGAGAGATCTCTAACTTAGACTACAAAATGTAACACAAAAGAATTTCATGGAACACAAAAAATTTTTATATTGTACGACATTTTTTATCAAACCACTTTAAATGCACCCTTGGGTTCATAAAAGAGGATGTACTTTTAATGAGAAAAATTTTATATATGCGCATTTAGAGAGGTTTGACTATCGATCCGTAAAACTCGTGACATTATGAATTTCCGGACAATAAATGCCTTTTTGTAATTGATTCGTGGCTAAGATAACATGTGAAGTGATATGCTGAGTTTTTTTTTCTTTTCAAAAAAACGCCGCATAATTAAAGCCACAAACCAGATTTTATGAATTTTTAAAAAATTCATTGCGCCATTTAATTTGAAAGATTTCAAGATAACAACAAATGTTTTATTACGATAAATAGGAAATGTTTTAAAAGTTTCATTGCTAAATAGGGCAATTGTGAACGGGTCTCGGAAGAAGTTTACCTTATCAGATACATGCTTCCTCTTTTTCTTTTTTTTTTTTTCCTCAAACGAGTAAAATAAAAAAGTCCATTAAAAGATTCAATTGACGCTTAAAACAATTTTTTTTTAATTTCACAAATCCAAAAAATAATGTCATTAAAAGCCTCAAACAAATTTTTCATTTTCTCTTTAATCATAAATAAAATAATATCTTCACCAAACGTTCAGTCCCTTACTGATATAAATGTCGAAACGAGTTTATTTGGTCAACCAACTATGAATTTTTTGGATAAGAATTCAAAATATTTGCCAGTGAACAGTATCGCAAGAAATTTTCAAAAGGATAATGAAGCAAACTCATTAAAAGCGTTGATAATCAAGCGTTCAAGTCCGAACACTGTTACGTCGGACTTGAAAATGGAGATATTTTCGGAGTTGGATTATAGAAAGGACGCGTTCAAATCCGAAAAACGTTTCGTCGGGCTGGATAATGGGGATATAGTGGATTTGTCGAAGAGATACGTTCAAGTCCGAACACTGTTTCGTCGGGCTTGAAAATGGAAATAGTGTTGGAGTTGTATTCTTGAAAGGACTCGTTCAAGTCCGTAGGTTTGTTGAAGGAGTTGTTCAGACCGAACACTGTTTTCGTCGGGCAAGTAGTATTTGCGACGGCCTACTGAAAATTTATGGGGATATTGTTGAAGGAGTTGGATTATTGAAAGAACGTGTTCAAAGTCCGAACACTGTGGGCTTGTTAATGGAAGAATTGTTGGAGTTAGGGCACGTTCAAGTCCGAACACTGTTTCGTCGGACTTGACAATTTATTCTTGTAGAAAATGGATTGGTTGAAGGGATGCGTTCAGGTCCGAACACAGTTCGCGGAGTGTTCGTCAAAAAAACTTATGGGGCACTTTTCAGATAGATTTATGATGTAGATGAAAATGGCGAAACTTTATTTCGATTATTTGAAACACCTAAAGAAAAAGAAGATTTAATTATAAATGCAGTTCAATCATATTGGAGTCATATCCATAATGATTTATATTTTTTTGAAATTTTTATCAATTCATATAAATTGTATTAGTTTTATTAATTATATTAGGCTTATCTATTAAATTAGAAATATAATTATTAGGAAAGAATTTATACATATGAACCAATTGGAACATGTCAAGTAAACCTTAAATAAAATAATAAAATAATTCTTTAACTACAGTATAAACCTTCTTCGTGTCTTCATATAAGATGTTTTGTGATCATAAAATTCTTTTCAACGGATTGAATGTTGAGTTAAGAGATTAACAAGTCTATCGTTAACGTCGTGTAGTAATTAATGTGATACATATGTTAACTTTATCTTATAAATAAAAAAATAAAGTTCATTAAAATACGCGTTATAATCAAATACTTTTCACGAAAAACAAGAAATAACAGTTGACAAATTATTAGAGAATCAGACCCTTACCCTTTTGCTGCTTTATCAAATGCAATTAATGTTTTGGATTAGAAGAAAACATTCCAACCGAAGAAATTTTAAATAATGAAGATGATGAAAATTAATTCAAGAGGAGGCCCGTAGCGATGAAAATCGTGATGACGATTTCTGATGAAGTGGCAATGCTTGTTTCTTTTAATGATGCACTCAAGTCCTTAAAAATTTGGATGGCCTTTTTTGAACAACCATCACCAGATGAATTTGATGTTTAAGATATGCACGTGCTTAGAAATACTTTAATATTGTACAACGGCTTGGACCTAGAAAGCGAAGGTTCATATAATAATGTTAATAATGAATATACACAGTTTAATACATGTTTTAATTTAAATAACTATTATATAACGGTTAATAAAATAACTCTTACATAAACTTTAAGTTTTACATAATCACTTCATATGATTTATATATAAGATTGACCCCTATATAATCATTATTAACCGAACTGACCTGGTGATTATAGAGTATTTATTTCCAATTCTTCGTTAATTATGTCCAATCGGAATAGAATTTAAACCAATTTCAATTTTTATTATCGTATTAGCAACTTCTCGGTTAAGAACTTATTGGCAATGATCTTTCGTAACAGATATTAATGCTGCTTATTTTAACAATTCAGCAACTTCGACAAGTTGATCCTCACAAATGCATTTTTTTTGCATTCATCCTTTTGAAATAAAATGCATGTTATACGACGATGTCTAGGTAAGTTCACGTGATTTATCTAAAAATGGTTATCGAAATTTCCTAAAACACGTTCGAAATAAAAATAATTTGACCCGACTTTTTTTTTGTACGTGTCTGTTCAAAACTATTGAATTTACTTCTACTCTGATGTTTTTTTTTTAAACAAAATTTTTTCTGCAATGTTTGATTAAGTAGGAAAGAATAGCTAGGTAATTCGGTATTTTGGTTTGGGAGACATGGCTAGGTTATTGAGGCTATATATAGGCTTATTTGCTATGTTAAGAATTTAAACCAGTCTGTTATACAGGTTCTCTATCCAATGGATACTATTTCCTATAATGATGCAAAAGCATAAATTTATAATTGTGGAAACACAGGATTTGTTGATTAAATTCTTCGTACGTGATCGTCGCTTGCTTGATAGAAATACTTAATTGAATTATTCCTTTTATAGTAATTTTAAAGGAACGAAGCAAGCTTCTTGCTTTTCAACAAATTATGCTTTCACTGCGAGAGAGAAGTTATTAAAGAGATTTGGTAGAAATTTATCAATTGAAGGATCGATTATATAATGACCCGAGTGGAATATAGTTCATTCGATAAATATATACTTTCAAAAGGATGCTTGCTAAGATTTCTAATAAATTTGAATACTCGCATCAAAATGATTTAAGAATTTTAAGAATCGATTTTATTAATAATAATGTTTAAATACCTACAGAGATATCTAAAAGTTATTTTAATCCGTATGCTTGAGACGTAATTGTGCGTGGTCAATCTTCTGCACATAAATAATAACTTCATCTCGATGTTGACTCCTTTCTATGAATGTCGCATGATTATATAGTTATAATGCATAAAATAGAAATATAGAACGTATCGTTAGTGATTCGTTTCGAAAATTTACAGGATCAGATACGTCTTACAATTTAAAAATGATGTTTTTAGAGATACAAAAAAAAAAAAAATAGCACCTTGCTACGAAATCTGGGGACATTTTTTTCTTAAACATAAGAAACACATCATTTCTTCAAATCCTACCAAGGCTGGTGGTTCAAATACGAAAAAGGTTTTAGTAAAATATAACCTTCGGATTTATTACCGAACCCTACGAATTTAAAACGTTGTCACGGGATTAATTTACACGCAATAATCAACAATGGGGGGATTCCAATCATTGTATTTCACGTTACTTTAGAATTTGATGACAAGCATTATTTAAATGAGAAAGGCAAAGGGGCTGATTTATAATTTGATTTTCAAACAACTAGAAAATGTGATTTGAAATTTTGCCTATTTTGCCGAATAAACTGATTTTAAATATTTTTTTATTGATTCCTTTAACCAACTATAGTTAAAGTTGAACATAATTTATCAGTAACTTGCATGTTAAGAAAGAGGTAGCCTTAAATGTATCTAATGAACATTCTAATAGACGTCCAAGCAATTCTATAACTGACAATTAAGTTTGTCTAAAAAAAAAAATGATTTAAAAATTTAAATCAACATTAATGTGTAGAACATTTTGTTTGAATATTTCTTTGGCCAAGAGAACTTATTTATCTCGTAAACATTTGCCATCGCGAATCTTTGAAAGTGAAATTCGTCTTGTAACATAAAAGTCAAATCACGTGATATCGTACCACTTTTTAAAGTCGTTTGTTTTATTATTTTTTTTCCTTTTGTTGATAAAATCTAAATTAAAATGAAAATGAAAACGAAAAAGATTACAATAATATATTGCAGTTATGGGGCTTCGTCAATGGAAACGCACCATCTTGCAAGATCAATGAAATAAGTAAGTTGGTGCGTTTCTATTTGATGAAGCCTCATCTTTGCGCATTTCAAACTCAGACATGTGTGGCATTAGCTCATGTAATAATATACCTTTTAAATTATTCGTAACTTGATTGATTATAAATCAATAATATGATTTTGCGTCATGATCAGGTAACCATATAATTGTGTATTTTTTTTCTGTTTTTTCTCCCCTATTTTCTCTTTTTCCCTTAAAGAGATATATTTTCATAAAAAAAAAAAAAAAAAAAAAAAAATTAAAATCATTTTAATGAGCCTTTAACTTTGAGAAACGAGGTTTCTAAAAAAAAAACAAGTAGGTGATTATTTGATCAATTTAATTTTTTTTTAAAAATAAAAAATGATTCTTACGGCAATCAAAAGTAAATATAAAAAAGTTTGAAACGATCAATAAATTTATCATTAACAACATTTTTTTTTTTTTTTTAATAAAAAAAATTACCATTTATCACTAAATTTTTCATTTTTTCGCGTTCTCTTAAAACTTTTTAACCGTCATTACTTCATTGGAATTTGAATATTCTTTTCGTGTCAACCTCATACTTTAGATTAAAAGTAAGTATAACAATCTTCTCCATTTTGTATTAACCGCAAAAATAGTATTCAGGTGATAAAAGTTTTATCAATCATTATTTTCATTAGAAATGTCGACAAATTCCAAGTCTTCACTTGACACACCTCTCAAATCCCTTGTTCAAGAGAAAGAAGTGCGTGATGACAACGTTGATTCCAGAACTTCCAATTCCTTGAACAAGATAATACTTACTCCCATCACACCATCTAATAATTTCCTGTCACTCCACAACATTTGCAATATAATTCAACAATCTCCTATTGAATCGCAAAGATCAACAAATGGATCCATTTCAAGAAAAGAGGATATAAAAAAATCGGAACCATTAGGAAATGCGCATAATTTCAACGTACATACTTCTATTTCGACAGCAAGTACGGAAGATCATAAATTTATTAATGATGATGATAACACTCATCGTAAGGAAGAACGAGAAACGAAATCAAGCTATCCATTAAATTGGCAAGAAGATACGAAAGAAGTTTATAGCCATACTTTTGGTTCCATGATTACGCACAATGATTCTCGTGTTAAACCATTGGAACCAATGGCGGCAGCAGCAACACGGTGTTCAAATCCATTATGCTTACAATGCCGATTCGTTCAACATAATCTGTCACAAATTCAATCAACATCCAACTATCCGTCAACATCCGGTATCCCTTTTCATTACTATTTGGCTCTGCCAAATCCGCAGGCATCTTTTTATCTTCCTTCATCCGCGTATAAGCCGACACAATTACAGCCACAACTTCCGCAGGGACATAAGCAAAAGAATGAACATACAAGTACTGCTGAAGAAAAAACAATATGTAACGAGTGTATTACTCAAATGAATGTTCAGTCTCAAAAGAGGCGACGTAGAAAGGTCAAAGCGATGGTATACTCAGTAGATGAATCAACGATCAGATCTGGAGAGATTTGTTGTTGTTCAAATTGTGGTGTGAGTGAATCCCCTGCCTGGAGAAGAGACCTTCAAGGCGATGCTTTGCTTTGTAATGCATGCGGATTATAGTAATTATTAAATTTTGGATTATTTATGTAATTTTTTTTTATATATATATACGTCATAAATTAATCTTTATTACTGTATATAATCCAGCCTTAAGGTTAAAGGACGTCCTCGACCTTTTGAAATTGGTACGGATGGTGAAATTCGATTGGCGAGATCCGGCAGAATTGGTGTTGGACAAAAATGTCAGAATTGTGGTACATCCGAAACTCCATGTTGGAGAGGACCTGTAGATGGAAAATTATGTAATCGATGTGGTCTTTTTTTTAGACAACATGGTTATCATCGTCCTAGAACTACTAAATTTACTAGATCTAGATCGATTAGGTGATCGACATACTTTTAGTAATTTTTGACTTGCAGATAAAAGGTTGAATAAAGTTTACACTTTTTTGCAAAAACCAATTTCATCCTTAAACATTCATCTATTATCAATTTTAACATCGATCGTTTCGCAATAGTCTTATTAAGATATTTTTAGAAGGTTTTGGTATGAAATAATGGGAATGTAAATAGTTCATGTTTCCTATATTTAAAGATGAGGTGACCGTGAATCAAAGAAAGAAATAAATCTAATAGTATTTATGGTTTGTTTTCGGTATAGAAATCTAATTTGATACTTAAACTAGTTGGATTCGTTATGTCATGACTACGCATCGAAATAGATAACGAAACGCCTTGAAGGTTAAAATTGACGAAATTGTAAATATCGTACTTTCGGAACTCGTCGACAAGTGAACATAAAAGGTTGTAACACAACTCATTGGATTCATTGGATTCTTCATGATGAAAAGCGATGAGTGGTAATATATACGTGCCTTTAACATTGTTAGATGGAATGTTATTAGTAACTTTTCAATTCATTTAGTTATCTATTAATCCCAGAATATGAATTTACTATCTCATGTACGAACCTAATGAGTCTTTCTACAATCAAATTAACTTACGTCTTGAATTAGATTCGTCCAATCATTTTAGGCCAGTATTGACATTTGGTCACGGTCAACCTCCGACAAAATGGCCATATGCCAACACTGCTTTCTTTAATTATAAATAAAATTTCATGGAAATGAAGTTTAGTAATATATTCATTTCAAAATGTGTATCTAAATAATTTCATACGATCCAATGTAATTTTTTTTAAAAAAAAAGGATTTTGTGTAACATACACGTATTTAGCCTTGGACATTTTATTAATGTCTAACGAATATGTGGGAGGATTTCTAGGAAAAGCAGGTTCCGAGTTGTTGATGACTAAAATTAAGATTGAAATGCATTTAAATCTAATACATCAAAACCTAAATGCAACAAAATCTTAAAAAGTTCCCGGTACCTGATTTTCCTAGCAATCAACTCATACTTAGTTTTACGACAAAAAAAAAAAAAAAATCGAGTATCCTTTTGGTACTTTTGTTAAGATCTTTTCATTTATTAGATTAATTAGTGTAGAACAATAAATCACGACAACGATGTGAATTTTCGATTTTTTTATAATGATTAATTTTTTTTTTTTTTTTTTTTAATTTTTTTGTTCACAATAAATTTTCATACCCTACACCAATGGTTGTCGTATTACATAATTTCTGTATAATCTATAAATACCGAACAACTGGAGTCAAAATTATGAAAAATAAGCTTTCAAATCCTTTTTTCAACTATCCCAATCGCGAACAAAGTCCTTGTAGTACTTAACCGTATCATAGTATCCTCAAGATGATGGTTTCGATTGGTTTTGGATCTTGGCGATAAGAGAATAGCGTTCTTTATTGCGATAAGAAGACGTGAACTATCAAAATGTGATATAATTATGGTTATTTCTGTTTTTTCAAAATTTTTTCATTTTTCTAATTCTCTACTAACATCTATTGTTTTTCAAATTAAAACTTCTTCTTCTGATGTGAACTAAAAATATTTTGATTTAAAACATTTGTTTAACTATCAAATGTCAACGTAACTCTAACAACATCAGCTTTTAGTTTTTATTTCAATTTATTTTGAAGTGATTTCGATTCTTCATTTAAAATTCATCATTCTAAAGCTTTATATGATGAAATATTTAAAATTAGATTTAAAAAATAAAAAGTTTTTGAACTTTATTTTCAATCTATTGTAAAGAAAATCTATAGATTTAATTATTAATTTTCAAAAATACATTGATCACCCTTTGAAAGTGGTAAAGATATAAGTGATTTAGAAAATAAAAGAATCAAGTTGGCTAATTAATATATTAGACTATTACCTATAAATTATAATTGTTAATATTAATATATAAATTATTAAAATAAATATACATACTTGCTTGTGAATTAGAACTATATGTTAAATTGTTGTATTCTCTACATAATCTTTTTTTTTAAAATTGAAATCTTTTCATTATTGTTAAATTCATCATTTTCTTCTCCTAATTCTGATTCAAAAATTAGCAAACTGTTGAGAAAATTTATTTTTAAAATTATTGCAATTTATTAAATGAATATTAGAGATTAGAACTGGTTTTATTTCACAAATCAGTTTTAATTACTTTTAATTTGAGATTCAAATTTAAACAGAATTTAAATAAGCATCAAAAAATATATAAATTTAAAAATTTAAATTTCATTATATAAAAATTTTTAAAAAAAATTAATCTTTGATTGTATATGATATATATAATTTATTTTTAAATAAAATATTTAAAATATATGAGTATTTTTAAGAAAATCAAGTTTCTGATAATTTTAAAATTTTAAAAAAAAGACGATTAAAAAATTTGTAAATAAATTAACCAATTAAAATTATTACTATTTTAATTAAAATCTATTATAATTCATATTTAATGTATTGTAAATCTATTTTAAAATTTATTTAAAATTACATCTTTTAAAGTAAAGTAATTCTTAATTTTTAATTTAATATGCTATTGCTAATAAAATCAATCTCTAAGTATTATTATACGAATTATATGAAACAGTATTTTTATTTATATATTGCTAATAAAATCAAATTATATTCTGATAACTAAAAAATTATTATACATAAAAAATAAGAAACAAAGGTTTATATTATTATTAAAATATTTCATTTGTATTTTATAAAAACAATCTTATAAATATTTTTAGAATCAGATCTATTTATTAAAAATTAATTCTAATTGTACAATAATTTTAGTTTAATAGAAATTTTTTTAAAATCTAAAAGAAAATACTAAAACTAATTTAATTAATCTTTTTATAGTTATTGAATATATTAATTATATTTTTTTTAACAATCTAAATTTAATCATTTTTTTTTATATTTTTAAACTTGAATTTTGTTAAGTCTTAATTTTTCCTTTTGCATTAAACTCTATATTTAAAGTTGATAAAAATTTATTTCCTAAAATATTTTATTATACACAAAGAATATTAGGCATATTTTATTAAATAAGTTTCAAAATATCAATTCTATTCAAGAAAAAATGATTAAATCAATTCTAAAGTAAAAATAAAATTACTAAATATAATTTTTTTTTAGAAATATTATTAATATTATTTTCTTTATTTTTAGATAATGAAAACCTTAAAAATATTCTTGTAAGTTTATTAGAAATTCTTTTTAGTATTGATTTCAGAAATATTATTAATGTTTTTTTTTCTTTTTTGTAAAAAATAAATTCTAGAAGTCTAAGAAATGACCTTATTTTATAAGTCTATTAAAGAAGAATTTTTTTAGCATTAACTTAAGAAATATTATTAATATAATTTTTTCTTTATTTTTTAGAAAATAGATATCTTTATAAGTTCATTAGAAAGGATATTTTTAGCATTAACTATAGAAATATTATTAATATTTCTTTTTTCTATTTTTGTAAAAAACAGATTCTAAAAGTCTTAGAAATGATCTTATAAATTTATTAGAAGAGGGTTTTTTTTAATATTTACTTAAAAAATATTATTAATATTTTTTTTTCTTTATTTTATAAGTAATAGAGATTTTAAAAACATCTTTATAAGTTTATTAAAACATTATTTTAGCTTTGGCTTTAAAAATATTATTAAAATTTCTTTTTTTTTTTATAAGAAACAGATTTTAGAAGTCTTAAAAATGATTTTATAAGTCTATTAGGAAAGGATTTTTTCAGTATTGACTTAAAAATATTATTAATATTTCTTTAATTCTTTATTTTTTAGATAATAAAAGTCTTAAAAATATTCTTGTAAATTTATTAGGAAGATTCTTTTTAACATTAATTTCAGAAAATTTATTAACTATTTTTTAATAGAAAATAAATTTTAAAAGCTTTGAAAATAATTTTATAAGTTTATTGAAAAAGAATTTTTTTTTAGTATTGATTTAAATATTATTAATATTATTTTTTCTTTATTTTTTAGGAAACAAAGGTTATAGAAATATTCTCATAAATTCATTAGAGGTGTTCTATTAGTAGTAATTTTAGAAACATTATTAATATTTCTTTTTTTATAGGAAATGAACTTTAGAAGTCTTAGAAATAACTTTATTAGTTTATTAAAGAAGAGTTTTTTTAGTATTGACTTAAAAAATATTATAAACTTTTCTTTTTTCTTTATTTTGTAAAAAATGAAGATCTTGAAAATGATTTTATAAGTTCATTAAAGAGGTTTTTTTTTGATATTAACTTAAAAAACATTATTAAATTTTTTTTTATTTATAAAGAATAAAGGTCTTAGAAATATTCTCTTAAGTTTATTAAAGAAGAATTCTTTTTAAAAAAACATTATTAATATTTCTTTTTTCTTTTTTATAGAAATAGACTCTAGAAACTTTGAAAATAATCTTATAAATTTATTAAAAAAGGATTTTATTTAGTATTAATTTAAGAAAATTTATTAACGTTTAATTTTCTTTATTTTATAAGAAACAAAGATCTTGTAAACATCCTTGTAAGTTTATTAGAAAGGATCTTTTTAGCATTGATTTAAAAAAATTATTAATTGTTTTTTTTCTATATTTTTATAGAAAATGAATTTGAAAATAATCTTATAAGATCTTTAGAAAAGGTTTCTTTAGAATGCTTATTAAATATTATTTATAAGTCTATTAGAGAAGAGTTCTTTTTTGCATTAATTTCAGAAATATTATTAACATTTCTTTTTTAGAAAATAAAAACCTTAGAAATGTCTTTATAAGTCTATTAGAGAGATTTTATTTTAACATTAACTTAAGAAATATTATTAATTATTTTTATTTTATTTTGTAGAAAATAAACTTAAAAATGATCTTATAAAGTCATTAAGAAACAGTTTTATAAAGCCTAAAAAATAATCTTGTAAAAATATTTCTTTTAGCATTAATTTCAAAAAATTATTAATATTTCTTTTTTTCTTTTTTGTAGAAATAAAACTTTCAGATTTAATTTGTAAAAAATGTATAATGATATCAAATCGTTAGGTTTTAAAATTTATTTCACTTTTTTATATCTATATATCTTTAAAAAGAAGTTTTATTAATAAGAATAATAATAATTTTTTTAATTGATATTTACATAAATAAAAAAATATATAATTTCAATTAAAATCAAATAGCAAAATTATATTTTTATGAAATTAATAGATTAAATTAATATTAAATAAAATAATATAAATATCTAGATTATAAATTAGATGATTTTAATCTTTTAAAAAAATTAAAATGTTTTTGAAACATAAAATTATTTAAATATTTGATTAATCTTTCAAAAAAAATTAAAAATTATTTAAAAAGATTATAATAATTGATAAAAATATTTAAATATTTGATTATTAATTCATTTAATCACAATATTTATTAAAAATGAAATAATTATTAATTTTCTTAAAAGAGAAATTCATTGTTTACTAAATGCATATTTGATCATTAAATTTTAATCAATGTAAATTAATGCATTTGATATAAACTATTTTTATATTATAAAAAATATTAAAATAATTTTTTATAAATATCATAATAATATAAATTTTTTTAAAAAAAACTCTTTTTTTCTTTTGCTTTATATCTCAACTTTTTAAATTCTTAATGTGTATTTGCATTACTTAAACTTTCTAAACTTTTCATTTTTTTATTTTTAAAATATTTTTCTTAGCGTTAGTATTACAATTATTATAAATTAACTATTTAAATAATAATATCTTCAACTTATAATTTATTAAGTTTAGAATTAGAATAATATAAAAAAAAATGAGCTTATATTAAATACAATTGCTATTTTTTTAATAATTCAGAAATTGATTTATTGAAATTCAAAAAATCAAAATGATCTATATAAATATTATAAAATATAGGTTTAAATATTTTATTTATTAATATTTTGAAGTACATAATTTAGAAAATTAAACTTAAATTATTTTTAAAGATTTAATTTATATTTTTTGAAATAATAAATAAAAAAGTTAAAAAAGAAAATAAATTAAAAATAAATTATACTATAGTTTATAAAAAAATAATATTATCTAGCAAAAATTTAAATTATAAATATCTTTTATTTTTAGTTTTTATATGATAATAAAAATTGATTCATTTTAATTATTAATTAATCAAATTTCATTTTGTATGCAATTAATAAAAAAATATATTTGTGTAAATGTAATAAATAAATATAATAATATTTTAAGTATGTATGCATTTTTTTTTACTATTTTAACAAAAGATTGCATAAAATTACAATCATTAAAATATGATAATTATTAAATAAAATATATATAAAAAGTGTTATCATAATAAAGAATTCATAAACTAATATTTTTTTTTACGTTTAATACTTTAAATATTAATAAAAAAATGATATTGTATCTATATATTTTATTAAATAGGATTTTCAACTAAAGAGATTGTAGCTTAAAAAGGTGTTAATAAATCATCAGTTATATGAATATATAAAAAATTTAATAAAACTGAAAATTTTGATGATCAACCTAAATCTGATCACCCAAAATCCTTGAGTGAAAGATATAAATGAAACTCTTGTATTATATTTGTTTAAAGATATTCTACAGCTATTAAAGTATAATCCAAGTTTAGAATTGATGAAAGAATTATTATTTTAGCTATAACTATATGTAGAATATTTAAAAAAGATGAATTAGTTACTAAATTAAAAAGAAAAAGCCTTATTTAAAAAAATTTCATAGAAAAATAATGATTAAAATAAGTTAAAAAATATAAAAATTGGACTATTAAAGATTAATAAAAAGTTATTTAGTCAGATGAAAATAAATTTCTTAATTTAATTTTAATAAGTAGCATTATTATTAGAAAAAACTAACAAAATATTTAAAAGATCAATATGTTATTCTAATAATTAATTTGGTAGAGGTGAAGTAATGATCTGAAGCTGCTTTATAACTAATAGAATTGCTAACAAAAAATGATAAGTGAAGAAATTATATAGGTATAAACAACCCAAAAAAACTATTAAAATAATAAGATTATATATTATAGAATTAGAATATTTTAGTTTTGAATGAAAATTTTTTTTTAAATTAATAAATAATAAATTAGTGAATTTTATAATATTATAAATTTACAAATATTTTATTAATACTAATAAATAATCAGTTTTACCAAAATATGATTATCTTATAAAAAATTTTTTGTAACTTAAAATTTCATATAAAATTTTAAATGATCAAAAGAATGTTTTAATTTCTATATAGGGTGATTTATGATAGTTAGTGATATTTTAATCATTTTCAGTTATTAAAGAATCATTTATTAGAAATCCAGTATGTAGTTATCAATATAGATCATTTATGATTTTATAAAATTAATTAATCATAAAAAATTTTCCTTTCTTAGTTTAAAATAGTTTCTTATATAAAAGATCACCTTATCTAATAATATGATTTTTTTCAAACTAAAATTTAAGAAGATAAAACAGAAACATTAAAAATTATTACAATACTTCTTTTTATATTAACAATTTAACTTATTACAATTTATATAAATTTTTTAAATTTTTCAACAAGAAAAACCAGTATTTTCTTTTATGGAAAATCAATTACAAATCTTTTGATATATATCTAAAGTAATATGATTACAACAAATTTTGATTCTGACTTGGATTCAACATTATTAATCATTATTTTCAACCAAATGATTTTATTTAACTTTCAAGGAGCATTTATAGTAGCACATAAAAGTTTGCAATGCATATTCCTTTTCATCTTAGACGTCCACTTTTTCACGCATGTCAAGTTTTTAATCCCAAATTTATTCATTTTGGTGAAATAACATGATTAATCAATATAGAATTATTACAGAATTAGATAATCCAGTTAATATTTTATTAGATAAATGGGTAATTTATTGTGAACATATTTTAAGTATGGTTAAACGATTACCCCTTTATCTCAAATAGCATTAGATTACATTTGGTTCCCAATTTTTTCTTGTAGTGTAGAACGAAGTTTTTCTAAATATAATTCAATTTTAGATGATAATCGACAAAATTTATCTTTACGTAGTTTAAATATGCTTTATTTTAATGGTAATTAATTTCTATATTATAAAAATAATAAAGCAGAATTTTATAGAATATATAAAAATTTATTAAAAATTAATACGCAGTATGTTTGCAGAATTATAAACGGAAATAGAATTATGTCACCGCAAAAAATCATTGTCCCTAGACAAAGTGATCGATAAATGATCACCGCGACTATGTCCGCTATGCTTATTAAACCAGTCTACCCTAATTGTATTTCAATAAATATTTTAAACAATATCAAGACGCGATTTTATTTTTTATTTTCAAGGTGTAATTTGACAATTTGATCAAAGAAAGAATCTTAAATAAAGTTGTTCAAGTAATTTATGTATATTAATTTTTATGGACTAGCTTTTCTTTTTTTGATACTAAAGCGCGTTTTTTTAATAAAAATTTCATATTTTATATCAATTAAAATAAATGTATATAAACATAAATACCATTTATTCTTTAATGTTTATAAATACATAACTGATAAAGATATTTTCTTCAATATATTCACATTTTCCAAGATAATGTATATTACATAAAACAATTTTCATCCAATCAAATTCGTCCCAGAAATACATTAGGGTTTGCTTGCCTGCATTTTAGTGGAACACAAGAAAGGGGCTCCATGTTTATCTTTTTAAAGAACAAAGAAAAAGAATCAACATTATACACATTGTTTTCTTAAAAACGAGTTCTTAAAAAATTCTCATGATCATTAACGTTCGATTTTTTTTCTTTGTGAAAATAATTTTTTTGGGGGGGGGAATATCACATGCACAAATTAAAATTTTCACATCTAATCGATCGTTTTTTTAGAGAATAAGTTCAAAACGATATTTAAGTAAATTGTGTACAATGCCACGCCATACAACTCGTGACAAAATCAGGTTTTATGAACTTTTTTCGGATGGTGCATGTGTAATATAAAACCATACCCGATTTTTTTTTTTACAAAAAAAAAAAAAAAAAAAATTCAAAATATTTCCAAAAAAAATTTCAAAAAAATTCATATAATTCAAAAATTTCAAAAAAAAACCAAAAAATAATTCTCGAACAACTCTATTAAATAAAAATGACTCTCAATACCTCAAAAAATATTACGTCTATCCAAAAATTGCAACAGCATACAAAGCTAAACTTGGATATTTTCGGAAATATTAATTTTCTCGCTCAGCAGAATCTAAATAAACGAATACCAGTTCAACCTAAAGAACAGTATTTAAAGAAAGCCTGGAATACTTTTGGAGAGACGTCCTCCAAATTTAAAGCTCCCGTGGGCTTATTTGATTACATCACAAAATAATTTAAAACATTTACATAGTTATCAAGAATTAGAAACTATGTAGTCGTGATCCTCTTTACATTAATAATTATTAGAATAATGTTCTTGATAATGATTATAAATTTTGTTGTCACCTAGCAACATATTCTTATTTTGTAATTTTTTCTTGAAAATAAAATATACACGTTTATGAAATTAGTTGTTTACATACGTAACCATTGATGCATGCATATTTGTTTGACAAAAAATCTTTTTGATGAATTTATTTTGGTATAGGTTTTGTATTGATTACGTTATTATAATGAGTTTTATGAGTTTTATAAATTAATTACAGTCGACCCCCTATATAGTCACCTCTTATATAGTCACCCTTCCCTTATAAGCACATTTTGTTAGGTCAAAGCTAATAATAAACTTATTAAAAATCCTCTTCTATAGTCACATTAAATAACTTTTTATAATCAAACCAAATTTTTTTGGTCCGAGGGGTGTGACTATATAGGAGGTCGATATTGTGACAATTAGCATTATTCTCACAAAAAAAAAAATTTCTCTTTTCCTAGAATACCGAGTAAAATGAAGAACGGTCGGGATGTGACATAATGTGACAAATTTCCTAACCCTCTTAATTAATCCTAATTCTATCTATAATTCTAATAATAAATACCCAGAAAAACAAATCCGGTTACCATCTTTTTTCAGCCTAATAGCCTTAATCTCAGAATAATAATATAAAAAAGGACATGTAATTGCTAAACTTTTAATTAAACAAAATATGATTTAATATATTATTATATTATTAATTTAATATATATAACTTGATAAATTCAATATTTATTTATTTTATAACATAATTTATATAAAATTTGGATTTCTTTATATATTCTTATATTCTATTTTTTTTTATTTATTTAAATTATAAATTAATACTTCTATTTTAATATTAAATAATATATAGAAAAAAAATATTAATTTAATAAAATAAGCCTTTTTAAACAAAAAATTTATTTATTAATATAAATATATAAGTAATTTTAATAATAATATAATATACAACCAATTTTATTTTATATATATATTATTTTATTTTAACTATATATATATTTTTATTAAAATTTATTTAATTATTTAAAAAAATTTTATTTTTAAATTAGTGTATGATCAACATTAATTAGCAAATGTATAAAAAAAAATATTTTGATTTTTATAAAAATAAAATATTAAAATAAAAATATAAAATATTATTTAATTTATTAAATAATAAATATTATATTAATATAATTAAATTAGTATTTTTATTATCAAATTATATTTATTAATAGATATTTTATATATTATATCAAATATTAAAAAAGAATTTTTAATAATCACAGATATAACTAATTTTATCTATTATAATTAAATATTAATTATTTAAAAACTTCTAACTAATTATTTAATTAATTAATCAATAATTAATTAATTAAACTTATTATAATTTGTAAACTAAAAATTCTTTATATTAAAATTAATAATAATTTATTATATACAGTCGTCTCCTTCTATAGTCACCCCCGATATAAACACCCTCTCCTTTAAAGCACTTTTTATTTAGTCCTGATCTTTTTAAATAGAAATACCCTCTTTATAATCATAGGCATATTATAAAATATAATCACACC
>CAJVPP010000549.1:0-30044 GCA_910592005.1 Funneliformis mosseae
CCAGAGAGGGTACTATCCTTAGATAATACTGCTTCAACAGCTCGTGCTCGATCGATTGCTTCTTCTAAGTCACGAGGAGCAGCAGCAATAGCAGTATGAAACTCAGGATGGAGTTCTTGGAGAAACTGTTCAATCTTTTCATCCTCAGGCATATTGTAATCAGGATCTAATTTGAGATATAATGATTCGATGTCAGCAGCATAATCTTCAACTGACTGCCTGGGACGTTACTTACATTGCCGAAGGGCTGAGCGCCATTGTGTTCTTCGATGAGTTGTACAGTAATGCTTCAAAAAATGATAGACAAAAGAGCAGTGTCTATGTTGTCGGTCAGTCGAATTATTCCAGTATTGTAAGTCTTTTTCATTTTTAGTCTTGTTATACCACATGAGAGCTGATCCCTTCAGAAATGATGGAACTAATGTGAGGCATCATTTGTCAGAAATTTCATTCGCATCTCCAGCATTATTATATCTTTCTAACCAATCACGAAGGTCCTGGTCTCCTCCCTTAAAAGTTGGAAAGTCTACAAATTTTGCCTCCCGTTGTCCACTAAATCCAACAGTTTTAAAAACAGTTTGTAATCCTTTCATCATTTGGAAGAAGTTTCGTTCATCATTGTCCCTAGCATTATCAGTATCAAAGGGATCTTCACTGTCATCCTCTGAGTCACTACCTTCTGAACTGGAACTAGAGGAAGAAGAAGAACTATCATAATAAGAAGGAGAGCGGCAGTTTTTGACCTTACCAGTTTTCTTAAACCTAAGCTTTTTGCCTTTAATTTGATCCTTAGAAGGGTGACTCTTTGGTTTAGAACGTAGCGGACTAAGACTTCTACGTTTTGAGTCGCCTTTCTTACTTTCTGATCCTGATTCAGACAATCCTTCAGTGCTTCTGTAAGAGCCAAAGGTTAGAATGTTACTTCCTGAAGGCGGCGGGTTGAATTTTCCACTTGGGGTGGTGTCGACGAATAACGTGTCATCAGATATGTATGCTGACCGAAGAGGTTGATTTTTCTCTTCAGAAGTCAATGTGACTGTTATACCGCTTTCGCGAGTTACTGATTCCTTAGGCTTAGGTCTCATTTTTGATTTATTCTGATTTAATACGAGAAGGATGTATGATAGGCTGAAGTATTTGGTTAAGTCTGTAGGAGAAGGTAAAGAGAAAGCAATAGTATCGTGATGTACTTGAACAACCAATTGAAGAGCTTAAGCAATAGTATACAAAGTTTGCTTGTTGTAGACGAGAGCTTGAAAAGTTTGATTGTAAAAATATCGCTGAAATTCAACAGTAGTAGCAGATTGAGCTATTCGAAAATTTTCGATAGTTTTTCCAGTATATTGTCGTGCGTCCAAAATAAATTTAGTCCACTCAAAAAAGGATCGAAATGAGATTGTTAAAGTCGATGGTAGAGGTGCTGGATGGCAAATAATACACAAAGGGTCTGGTGTTAGGATAGTTGTAACTATATTACGTTCTCTTTGAAGGTATTGTTACTGGTGTCTTCTTTGGTAATTAAATATGTCTTCAAATGAACTCATGTAGTGTTTCTCATGTGTTATTATTGCGCCAATTAGAAGAAGATGATCCTGTCATCGTCGCCAAATGTTAACGTGTAATTCTTGCGAACTACGACTGTTAGATGGGGTGTTCAAGCGGTTTATTCTTTTTAATTGAGCAGTAACCTTTCAACAATTTACAAGTTTTAACTCAGACGATTTATCAAAGTATTTATATTATCAAAATGAGTTATAATTCAACAGATTTCCAGTAAGTTATGTTTATAAATAATATGTTTATTATTAAATAAAAATAATAATAAAGATAACAAAAAGAAAAGTAAAGAAATAAAGAAGAAAAATAAGAAAGAAAAGAAATGAAATACTAAAGCTAAAAGGTGACACGGTAGGCCAGTTGCCTCTAAAACTACTAAAACTATCTTGTCGAATTCCAATCTGTCTCCTTATATGAATTAAAAAGCTGCTTATTTATATAAAATAAAATACATAGAAAAATATAACTAATATATCTAATATATCAACTATATCTAATATATCAACTATATCAACTATATTAACTATGTCAACTATGTCAACTATGTCAAATATGTCTGACATATCATATATGTCAATTATGTTAAATCGGTCGATCTTCTGCACCACATGAGCTGCGTCACATTTACCTGTTCACAATACCGGTGGATCTATCTTGTATAATTAAAGATATTTGTTCATAAAGTAAACCTAAGAAGCATGCTGAAATAGCTGACATCTTGAATTCTTTCATTGGTTTATCATATAATGATTTTAGAAAAGAATATGATTCCATCTACTTCAATTATAATTCTCTAAACTCAAAGCAGAAAGCCATTAAATTGTATATGAATTCATTCTATGGTGTAACTGGCCAAAGTAACTTTCCATTCTACGTACTTGAACTTGCTAGAGGTGTTACTTCAGCTGAGCGAAAAAATATCAAACTCGTTGCAGAATTCATGAAAAAAAAAGGTTTTGAAATAAAATATAGTGATACTGATTCCCTATATCTCACTTGCCCAGATTCCTATTATGAGAAATATAATCTATCTTATGATATTAGAAAAGGTATAATCTCAAAATAAAAGTACTAGACCGAAATGGTTAAAATTACTATGAGAATAATAGAAAAATTGCACAACAAAATAAATAACTTTCTTAGGTTAAAAATTAGATCAGATTATCTCAAAATGGCTTATAAAGAAATACTATTTCTGGTAGTATTCACTAAAAAGAAAAAGTATTTTGGTATCTTCTATGAAGATACCCTGAACTTCAAACCTAAAGAGTTTTTTATAAAAGGAATCGATACTGTGAAGTAGGGTAAATCTTAACTTTTCAAAACTATAGGGGATCAGATTATGTGGGAAGCCATAGATATTAACAATGACCGATCACTTCATGATATTGCTAAAGATGTTCTTAGAATGTTTTAGTTAATACTAAGCAATGGAATTTTAAACAGTTTATAGAGACTGACGTATGAAAACCTAATGTGAATAACCAAAATGTCTAGCAATTTATAGGACAAATGAGAGAAGAATATAAGAGTAAAATTCTGATACCAGATGAACGCTTTAGTTATGTAGTAACCATTCTAATATGACCTTTGATTTATATGATAAAAAATTAATGAACAAAAGGTGAAAGAATGGAATTCGTTGATGTGGCGAAGGAATTGAATAAGGAGCTAGATTTATATTATTATTTTAAAAAAACAATTATTGGTCTCTGTGCCTGATTTATCATGTATGATAAAAAGTACGAGCCAGCTCTCTCAGATAAGATAATGCAAATCAAGGATCTGGATGAGAAATATAAACAAATAGATGATTATGCACAAAGAAGGTCAAATCATGGCTTAAGGGTTTTGTGAAGGAAAATATCATAGTCAATGGTATTACTTCTAAGATGATAGAATTCTGTGAAATTATTTATAAGCGTGTTTACAGAAATGTGGTTAAAAAAGTGCAAGAAATGTTATATCAAAAGATAAGAAGTTTATACGAAATATTTCATGATGAATGGCTTAACTATGAGATTTTCATGAAAAATAATCCTATTGAGATATTATAGGAAAGATTCATAAAATGCACTAGAAAAATTTCAAAAGATAAAAACCTATCAGTAGATAACAAAATAAAGGAAAAAATATGCTCTGATTTTACTCGATATCCTAGTAAGCTTGCAAAGTGTATTGAAGAATATAATTTATTCTTTCATAAATTGGTCTATCATATATGTTATAAAGAGCATGTATCAATTTCAGAAGAAATTAGCCCAGTTTTATCCATGTGAAAAAATGAGATAATTGCTAACCTACCTATTTTACTTCACATATCAGAAATTGAGACGTTAGATAATATTAGTAATTTATGGTATTTTCATCTTAAGGATATAACTAGGTCAGAGACATTAGCAAATTACTTAAATAGATAATATTATTAAGTATTCTAGTGAAGGTGTGATAATTTTAACTAAGTACTTAGTCATAAGATGCTTCACATAATATCATTTATAGTAGCATATATTTTTTTCGTGCAATAATACTGGCTAACTTCAATTTCTGTCTTTGAACTTCTGGCCTAGGATGATCACTCTATTCTTATAGCCTTCAATCACACATCCCAACCTCGGATATGTCTAGAGATAACCATTAGTATTTTCACAAATAATAATTTAGAAAAACCATATCTCAAGGATACAATCAGCTGAAAAAATCTACATATTTTAAAGATAAGTTTTATTGGTATAATGGCTAAACTACATGACCAAGTTTTTCAGTACATAGGCTTCAAACCTAATAAAATCTATTTTTCAATCACGGAAGAGGATAGGTAGGAATTTTGTGAAATAATAACAGATCAGGAGAAAATGACAGATATTGTAATAAATGACTATCGATTTTAATTACAATATGGATATAATAGTAAGGGAGACGACCTAATTTATATTGGTTAATTATTAGCGTATATGGTATCTCAAGCAGAAAAAGTCTTAATAAACCTGCTCAAAGATTTACTAAAAATGATATTAGTTCACATTGAAAAAAGATTCAAAGAAGTTCCACTTGTACTAGTACTTATACAGTAGTTGATTAAGATTGAAAATAATAATAATTTAATTTGGCCAAGAAGCACTTTGCATGATCCCTATTTTCATATTTTTGTTGGTAAGATATCGCTGTTTTTTTCACGTATTCCATAGTTTTTTCACAACTAATATAATTACAATTAATAAAAAAAGTATTATTGAATAAGCAAATATAGATGACAATAATTTGTCTGTAATGATAGGGGAATCTGATAGTTTCACCATTTCTTTTGCGCTACCTATTAAAATCTTTTTTGCTGAAATGACAGGTAGGATTGGTTCTAGAAGATTAGATTTTGAATCTATGCTATTTGAATTACTGTTTTTCTCTCCTTGTATAGGACTATCTGGGATGCCTATAACTAAAGAAGTGCTAGAGCTGAAGACTTCTTCCAGTTCATCATTTTTTTTACCACTAATTTTAATACGCGAATCTAACTGATTATTCTTATCAGAGTATCTTAGGGCTAATAAATTAATTACAGACTGAAGCAATTTCACTTCCTCTGATTTTGCAAAGTTATCAGCTTTAGCTTTTGCAAAAGATATTTCTGTACAAGCATTCTGGAAGACAAGTTTGGAATTTTCAACCTTCAACTGTCTATTTTCATTATTGAGATTTATAAATTCGCTCTGCAATTTAGCATTATAATCTCGAATTTTAGATGAATCTTACAAGATGTGGTATATCACTTTTTAAGATCATATGGGACCTTTGCAATAGAAAGAGGGGAAACTGCCGAAAAAAATCAATTTTACTTTTATATGTCAAATATGATTTTTAAGTCAAAATATGTTCAGATTTAGCATTAACTCAATTTTTATTTTTTCCAGCCGTTTCCCCCTTTTCTATTGCAAAGGTCCCATATGTTCCCATTTATTTATATTAGTCATAAACATGTAAAAAAAACTTTTATATTTTTTGTTAGAGAACAATTGTGATAAATATAGAATAGATATAAAGGATATTGATTATTTTTATCATTAATTATAGATAGTGAATTAGAATGTATTTTATTTATCTAAAATAATAAATTATATTTTCTAACGTTTTCTTTTTACCTTATAATAATAAATATTTATTTCTATCATATTTTATTTATCTAAAATGATAAATATTGATTTCTAATATTTTTTATACATCATATAAAAATATCTAAGGAGTATGTCTACCTCAATTCTAAAAACTCATTATCAGCGAGGTACTAATATTTTAACACCTGAGCAGATTGAAGAAATTAGACATCTTAAAAATAAAGTTCTGATATATATAATAGTAAAGAAGTATCATATTAATAAAAATTGAGTTTATGATATATGAAACGATTATGAGTGTTCACAGCAAAATGGAAACCACTTTTTCGAGAAGCTTAGGAAAATACAATCCATCTCATCAGTCTCTTCTTCAGAGAATAATCTGCAAGATAAAGAAAACAATCGTCTAATTTTAGGATCTTTGTGAAATGCCTTAACGGCAAATCTATTTCATGAGATGAATGCACAAGAAAAGCAAAAAAAGAAAAAGAAACTAACGAAGTGCTCCCTTCAGGATCAGCCTAAATCTATTCAAAATTCTGACTTACTTGAAATTTCAGCTGGGGGTCTTTATCAAAACTCAACCCTAGACATCTCACATGACATATTTGCTTTAATCGAAAAGGATCGATTGAAGCAAAAGAAGCTATATGCGAATTAGAAAAGTTCTTAGATCATAACTCTACTCTTTAATTATATTCGAACAAAAAATGCTTTACAGGAATCTTAGTAAAACTATGCTTATATAGCAAATGATAAATAATTAGCAAGAAAAAAAGGATTGCAGATTTTTATTAATCTTAATTAATCTAGCTTTGGAGATAAGAGTATCATATAGTATTTTTTTGAGCTCTTCATAACTCACTTTTTTTTAATACATCATTATTCTCACTTAAGTCTTGCAGGTCCTGAGAAATCTTGTCCAGAGCTGACAGATCATTACATTCAGAAGTAATATTAGCATAATTCATCTCAAGCTTATTTTTGACCCTATGCATATTAATTGGGATAAAAAATTCCTTACTATTACACTTTAGTCTCAATTCTTACTTTGATACAAGTAAATCATAGTTATATTTATCAAGCAATGTGTTAGGTAAAATGAGCATTGACTTAGGATACTTAACTACTGTAAAATCGGCATATGTAGTACATTTGGAAGTGAAACTCACTGGGACATTTCTAACAATTTCAAGGGATTTTGTAGGAGTAGTAGCAATACCTCTAAGATCATGTTTTCTTTTGTATCAATTACTAGCTTTGATCATTTAGATATATTCTCAGACATGATCAGAAAATTAGCACTAGGATTAACTGTATCCGCTGGAATCACTAGACGCTTAATTTTACACTTAACAGTGACAACATCTGTAACAGATTCTTTTCTTTGAATGAAATCTATTTCTATATGATCATCAATATACTCATCATCTGACTCAAGTATAACAGGGATTGATTTCCGAAGAGATGAGAAATCATTAGCTTTCAGTTTGACCTTTTCTTTAGCAGGCTTCTTAGTATCTAGTGGGAGAGCCTGAATTATATATAGAGGAAGGATCTTTTTAAGTTCTTCTCGCAAAGCTAAACCAAGCTCACTCTAGACTATTTTACGAATAATCTGGGCTTTAGAAGAAAAAGAATTAGCAAAATGTATCATCTTGCTTTATTTTGCAGACCTTTTTCTCAGATTTGCTTTTAGATCTAGGTTTATTACAAGATGAAGTATTACGCTTTACTTTTTTTTGATTTGGTAATATTAACACTGATATTGTTCCCAGAATCAAAAGAATTAGAAGAACTTGTATCAGAATCTGAATTATTATTAGATAATGATTCGCTAGAGGAGATACTAAAATCTAAATTAAAATCTGAATCCATAGTAGCAAGATTAACTTTAGCTTTCTTAGACTTCTTTTTCTTCTTTTGAGTGCATTTGCAAGAATTATGTCCAGTTCGATTACAGTTAGAACATCACTGTTGTGTCTTCACAGCTTTTTTAATCACTTTAGCCACATGTAGCTTTAACTGCTTTTTGTGAGCTCAGCAAATTTATCGTCAGAATCAACTTCAATCTTTTTCTTTGGCTTTAGTGGTAAAGTAGGATTAGGAACAGGAACAAATTCTAGAGTTTCTTCCGTAATTTATGATAAAAATCTACCTATATTTTCATCTCGTAAATTTTTATATATTCCTACAGGTTGTGGTTAGAATTGTGATGAAGCCATTTATTAGAACTGTTAAGGTTCTGAGGATGCCATTGTATTTTTTATCAAGCTTTCGATTTCATTTTTAGTCATCTCTGATCTATTAGTATTTGCATATGAATTGGCCGCTAGAAAAATTGAAAAAGATGATGATGCACTCTTTTGAAATAATGTAAATCTTTCTGCTTCAGCTAAAGCTTTTGTAATACTATCCTATGTATCATAAAATTTGGCCATCATTCGAAGATTATATTGATTTATCAGAGACAGACTATGAATAAATTGCTCTTTTTGCTATTCAGAAGTCATTTCAGCTAATTTACCAATCTTTTTAATTCTAGTGGAAAATTGCTCAATTGACATATCACCTTGCATGAGTTGACTAAAAACTGCCATTTGTTTTAAGTGTTCAACTGTTGTATAAGCAGTTCTAAACAGGTATAAAAGTTAATCAAGCTTAATACCAGAAGCAATAGTAATAGCAGGAAGACCATCACTGGCATTAGGTGCTATTGACCAGTCTTCATCCTATATTCCATTCAGAATAATATCAGCACCAGTTGTGATTTCTGCTCCAATTTTACCAATTTTGGCGGCTGCTTTACCTTAAAATTCTCCAGTAGTATTTAAACTACCAATTTTATTATTACCATTTCTGACAGTCAAAGTTTAAACAGCAGTTAAAGTAGCTACTCCCAAATTGTCTGAAAGATTATTACATCTCCAATTCTTGCCTCTGATGCGAGTTAAATAAAAATTTAATGCATCATCTGCAAGGCATGATACTATTAATCCAAATGCCTCTTCTCTTCTGGAACCTAACCTGCACCAGGCATAACATTTATTCGACTAGCTATTATATATCTTTGCATATCTCTAAGTTAATCTTCTGGATTTTCTCCAAGATAATCATAAAATATTGAGGTCTGTATCTTACCATTTCTATTTATTGTATATTTGACAGGTTATTCTGTAATGCTAAAATTTCTCCCTGCAAATTTAAAATATTCTGATCTCTTTACCTAATTACTAGCTGAAAAACAAACTTCTCACGTAGCAATTCACTAATGCAGGTTTATTTTCTTGCTATAATAACTAATATCCTATTTACCTAGTTTTGAGCATTGGTTTACAACTGTCAGGTATTTTACTGAAGACGGTTAGTATCTTGCTGATATAATAGCTGTTTAGTAAATTTTCTTGTAATAATCCTTGAACACGCTTATATTTATCCTGATATGAAAACATCCAGTGACAGGATTCTCGTCTCTCATTATTATAGGCCAACATAGCCAAGTCTCGCTCTTTAACCTGAATGCAAGATTTATCTAATAAATGTTATAACTGTAAATTCTGATTTCTACTATCATTTAACTGATTTCTAAGATCTTCTACTTGTTAAATTGAATCATTTAATAGGTTCTGATATTGATCCCTCTCAGTTGTGATATTTTGTAAAGTAACCTGAATAGTATTTAACGAGCCTCTGATTCCATCTATAATATTGGCAGGATTTTGCATAGGCGTATCAGCCCCTCTAATATGATTTTCAATTTGATCTAACCTTCTATTAACATTTGCAATAAGATTAGTCATTGTCATATCTAAAGCATTTATTGGAATTTTTTTATCTATGAGAATCTGAATTCTCGCTTTAAGATTTTTAATCTTATTTTTGAGCTCTATGATTCAGCCATCTTGAATGAAACTAATCTCATCTTTGAATTTTTTATCCTATTATAAAACTCTAAGCTGTTTTCACAAATTAGATATTTCTGATTTAAGTTTCTCTACTTCTTTTTCGTAGGCTATAATAGTATTATCCTATAATGAGATAATTTGATAACATTGCTCAAACTCCTTTACAAGAAAGCGAATTTTTTTCTCATTACTCTTATTAATAAAAATCTTATCTTAAAGCTCACTACAAAGCTTCTGGTTTGTATCTAAAAGCTGAGAATATGTTGAATTAAACATGGTATTTCATCCTAATTTATAATACCATTATAATAATCCTACTTTGAGAATAAGCTAACTGCAAATTGTGATAGATCCTGATGAGGCTCAGAGAATTGAAAAAAATATCATATGATGTGAAATATATTATCGTCCGACTGGCTATCATTCTAACCCTAAATTTTTGAGAGATGCATGTAAAAAAAGGAGCATTGATTCCGCTTAAGTGAATGCAAAGATTTTTTAGAAAATCAAGAGTCATACCAAACTAATAAAACTTTTTCAAAATACATCTCTAGAGTCAGCTATGAACGAATAATACATTCTAACTGTATATACTAGTGCAATATACTGTTTCTCACACATGATCGTCATAGAGGTAAAAATATAAAGCAGTGCTTAATATAATAGACTGTGCTTCTAGATATAAGGCTTCAGTTCCGCTTAGATCGAAGAAAAGTTTTGAGGTTGCTAAGCATTTAGGAAAATATATAGAAATCAAAATAATCTATTGACATGGTTAAAGCTTTTACAATGCGATAGAGGTCGTGAATTTATGGATAAGACCTCCTGACTAATACAAAAGCACAATATTACAATTCGAGTGATTGACTCATATAGTTATAGAGGACTTACTTTTGTGAAGCGTTTCAACTAAACACTCTCAAAATTCTATATAAAATCCAGTATGTTATTGAATCAATAACTTCTGATCCTACATTAATAAGAGTGTGGATTAGATATATATCAGTAGTTATTGATTACTTAAATAATTATCCCACATGTCTTATTCGAAAACCAGAATCAGAAAAGTGGGAACCCAAGCCAGAGAAAGCTATTGCTTTAGAACGAGTCGAATCTAGACCATTCATAAAATATAAGCATTCAGTTGAATAAAATGGGTTAAAGAAAGGAGATACCGTCTACTATCTTCTTACTAATGCAGAATGGAAAGGTAGTATGGAGAATCAGAGACACATAATTGATCCTATATAGTTACCAAGTCTTCATAAAATCTGAAAGTTGTTCTCATAAAGAATGAATCAGTTTTATATTATCTTAATAGTGATAAATATACACCAAAGCAGAAATTTGTGCGAGAAGAGCTCATGTTAATAGCTGATTCAGAAAGGGTTGATCGTTTACCTCAAAGTATATTATCTGTATATATTGCATATGCTTTCCTTTTAATAAAGAGTTAGATCAAGCTATTAATTATGCCAAGAAGCGAGGTGGTCAACACCTAAAAAGGACTGAACAAGTAAATAGTCATAATGTTTATCTTTGATCCTGTGAAAACAGTGTACATCAATGGGAGTATTTATTAAAATACATCATGAGAAAATTCGAATGGTACCCTCTATATCATCATATTATGGTGAACGCAAGTTTCAATATATTTTTAAGGATTTATTAGGTAAAAAATTTCTGCTATGTAAAGCTAAGTTCTTAGATAAACTACATTTGGATAGATATAATGAGGAATTGTGTCTTGCATTCGAATTCCATGATCCTTAACACTATCATCATAATAGCTTTTACCACCAGAAGAATGAAAATCTAAAATCACAAATATATGCGATCAGAAAAAGCGGAATATATGCAAGGACCAAGGTATATACCTTATTAAAGTGCCTCATATTGTGAATTTATATCTGTTTATTAAATATATACTAATCGAGAAAGGATTCTTGGATAAAACAAAGAAATAAAAGGAAGGACTGATAAATCAGTCTGATATTTTTAGTATATTAGTATTAATAGTTAGCTTACTATGAAAATAAAGAAACTTGAGCCAGTTTATAGGCTAGTATACTATATTAACAAGATTAAAGATGCTAAAAATAAAATGGTCATCCAAGTGTTCCCCAATGGCCTTTCACTTTATTGATCTGTGGCCGTACTAATTTAGGAAAAACTAATGAAATTCTTAATCTTATGCTTGAAAATAAGCTTTATCAAATGTTTAATGGGAAGAAAGGAGAGACACGTTATATTAAGTATGATGATTTGCTACTCATCAGCTACAATCTTAAGGAGCCAAAATATATGTACCTCAAATCAGCATATCAGATAATTGCAAATAGTCTAAAGCCTTATCATGAAAATATTACATTTTGAGCTTTGAAGCCTGATAAAATCCCTAAAGTGGATTCGTTTTCTTCAGATAGAAATACAGTACCTATATTCAAAGATATGTGCGCTGACCTAAAAAAAAATGCAGGAGAAGATCATCTCTTATTTTATTGAGAGGCGCCATTATAATGTCAATTTGATATATGTATCGTAGAGTTACTTTGACTGTCTAAAAAAAATACGAAAAAATCTCACACATGTCTACCTATTTAATGGGTCCTGCATTGCAGATGAGCTAAGCCATATTGTGCATCAATATGCTAATGACTGACGTAGTGTGATTAAGATTATTGACAAGGCTTTATGTAAACATAAATTTATTGTTTTTGATTTAACTATACTCTGCGAGAATCCGCATATGATATGTATCAGCTGGAATCAAATTCTCACTAATGAGAATCCAACTTCATAGATACCAGCTCTTTTTCTACTTTCAGTACTTGCATCTTCAGATCTTTGATTTCATAGTGCATTTTTTTATTTGTATTATCCCGCTCTCTATATTCCTTTTCTATGTTATGCATAAATTTCTCAAAAGTTTGTCTATTATAATCGAGCAGATGCTGAGATAGTACTTTAAGCTCATTTATAACTTGACGATTATTCTCTTCTTCATGATCATGCTTTAGTATTTCCAGTCAAGTAATATTATTGGTTTGGATTCCAATGTCTACAACATATTTAGCTGGTATTGCTAAGAATACATTGCATTCTAGCCAGCTTCAAAGATGCAATATTTTTTCCTGAGTTATAATTTTGCGTTTTCTATTTAATGAGTTCTTATAAATCTCTAACATATATCTTAAATAGTATTCAATTCGTTCAGATTTCTCAGAAATAGATTCCCCCCTCAAAGATACTTTTCAGGAGTTAAACCAAAAAAAATTATTTCACAATCAAATGATAGCATATTTTTTTTGAGCTATATGAAGAAAAAAAGGGTAGTCTATCAATAATGTGTTTATAGTCAGAATGGAACATTTTATTAAATATAGTTTTGCGTAAAAAAAGTTTGCATAGAAGAAATTCACCCCTAGCATAAGATATAGCATTAAAAATAAATTTACACATCAATATCATAAGAGATCTGCTAGTAATACAACTTCGATTAAATCACATATGCGTTATAATCTCTAATGCTGATCACTTTTGCCAGCCAGCATTAATACAGGATCACGTTTTTTGTGATACAAATAATAAATTTTTTACTAATTCATTTTGCAATATTCAAAAATAAATATTGTGATTTTGCATTTTTCAGGTGATTGATCTCATATGACCGATTTAAACCACAATCGCAAAACTTGAATTTATTGCTTGAAATGTTGCAAGTAAGACAATATTTCATTTTATTTTTATACTATTTACCATGTAATCCATAATTCCCATATTTTCCATTGCAAATAGAACATGATGAGCTTCACAGCTGAAGTAATGTAAAATTATAATTATCAATTCCCCTAAAACTATTTTTGAATTTCAAGTATCATTTTCGAAAATAATTTTATACACTGTATGTTTACATTCAAAATAAAAAAAAATCATGTGATTTCATTTTGTGAATTAAATTTACAAAGTTTTACCAAGAAATTTGTCAAAAAAATTTTTATTATATACCGCTTTATTAATAATATAACTTATTAAAAATATATGTATAAAACTGAATTCTAATCTATGAATTTTTTGGAATTGAAACCGTAACTACCATTTTACTAGAACTATGTTTACTATTTTCAGAATAGGAATCATACAATATCTTATAGATTGTACATGCGAGAGCTGTTCTTAACGTCATCAAAGCATGGATAAGCAGGTATATAGCACTTGATGAAATTATATGTAATAGAATTGGCGCTTCCTCTATTAGACAGTATTTGTAAATACCTGATTCTCTACGCATAGCATTAAGTTCTATAACATCGTCTGAAATATATAAAAGCAATAGCTGAAAGCAATTTTGCATGATTAAGCATTATTGATTTGAAATACAAGAGTGTGATATAAAGAAAAATATATATATAATGTATTACCTACGATGTTTATAGCAAATATAGACAATATATGCCTCTTGGATGAAAGATTGAATACCTTCTTAAGCTTTGATATTTTTCTAGTAGTATCGATAATATCTTTGAAAAATCAGATTAAGTTTTTATAAACTTGCTGACGTTTATCTTGATTGGAATTAGGTCTACCAGTTTCAAGATATACCATTTCAAGCTCTACAACTTTCCCAGCTCTACTACAGTCATATAATCAGATCTTTGTGTGAACTTGCGTGATCCTTTTCGTATAGTACTAGCTGAACTTCTCTCTTCACCCCTAATTGAAAGAAATTATGAAGAAAAAGATAGGTTATAAAGCCAACAAATTTTTGGGATAGCTTTTTTTTTCTTGAAAGATAGAAGAGGAAAATTATAGAGGTATTACTTATCAGATATCCTATATATAGGGTTTTTAGATAAATTGCCTATTGCTATATTTATTAATGGTGCAAGAACTTTACAGACATATAATCTTTCATTAATCGATTTCTCTTTCTTTACATAAGCTTCATATTTAGGCAATTTCTAAACTTTATACCTATAAAAGAATAAAGTAGATAAAAATCATATAGACTGGCTGAAGCGCTAAAGCAAAATTCTAAGATATAATCTAAAAAATAACTTACAAAGACTCTAGTATTCATCTTGTTATTTCTTGAAGCTTTTCAGAACTATCTAGCCACTTTCCAAATTTCACGTCATGCAAATCTTCATCCAAATTTATTTTCAACTTCTCATTATGAATAAACTCCTTACAGCTATTCAAAATTATATTACTATATTCTAACTTATATTCTTGAAAAGGTTCCTTAAAAATATTGCAAAACAAAACAGGCATCTCTGTAAAAGGTTCGGATCTAATATCAAGAACTCCAGAACATATAGGATGATCAAACCTAAGGCTTTCAACATCAACTTCTTCTAATTCTATCTCAATTCTTTCCCATATAGTTTTTTCGTAATTGAAAGTATTATTTATAACCTGCCCAATATCACGTTTTAAAAGCTATAAGTTTGCATTAGCATCTTTAGGCTATGACTCAGCAGGTCTGCCCAAACTATAGAAACCCTAGCAGGACCCTCAAAAGCAATTAACACAACAAATATTCTCTTAGCTGGTAACATGAGTGTTGATCAACAAGTCGCTGCAGTCTTAGCTGAAGCCAAACAATATTTTACATATGATAAAGGACAGTGATTTCCAGAGTATAAAAACATAATAGATACCTCCATCACAAATATTATTCCTATCCAAAAACCTAAGGATAGTAAAACATTGGCCACTGGAACTGACAACCTTATAGACGAAGATCAAGCCTTTGACGCTTCTGAAAATTTATTAAACAATAAAGATATCAACAAAATACCATTACCTTTAAAAGAGTCTGAGACGCAACTACCTTCTACATTTACTACGCTGCTAAAATTTTTTTCCCTAATAAATCTTTTCAAGAAAAGACTAAGGCCTATGAGCTTTTCAATGGTGCAGCCTATCCCTTATTCATTAGTGCATCCATCAAGCAAGATCCAGAAAATAGAATGTTGTAGATAATTTGTTTAGGATTTACAATATGAGATGATGCAAACCATGCAATGGCTGCTAAAATTCCTAATATAGAATTGATCTCATTTAAATCCCTTACTACACTAACTCCATTTAAATTTGACCTGAGTTTGTCGATTAAAGTCACAGAGATCCCGATCTCCACATCTGAAAAGATCATCAGATCTATATTTACCCGTTTTAGTACAATCGTCAAATGCTTGATGTTGACAAAAAATCTTTAGCAGCAGGCCATAATCACAGATAGATTTGTCTTTTTTCAATTCCAACGCTAGCCTTTTTGTATTAAAAGATATGGTTAGATTCTATATCTGTTCTCTAACATCTGAAGAAATCAAGGCACAATTCCAATTTAAATTGAAACTTACGAACCTTCTCAAAGATACTTCAGGAAGAGAATTAGAACCTATTAATAAAGCTATTAATGCTATTACTTAGGTGATTCCTAAAGCTAGGTCTAATTACAGAAATTTACAATATGCATTTATGCATTTCTGTAACAAAGAAGATCTTGAAGCAGCAAAAAATAGCGATCCTATTGAATTTGATAATAGAAAGCTTATCTGGACTGTATCAGACACAAACTTATGCGCTTATTGTTCAATTCCTGGCCATGACTCTCAAAACTGTAGACATAAACATCCTATTTCAAAAGACAGGCAAACACAGAATCTCTATTAATGTTATAAGCCTGCACAATATAAAAACTACTCTACTCCTGTGCCACGACCTAAAGTTACCTTCATTCATAATAAAGACTCAATGTTTGATCTTAATAACCTACGATCATTTGCTAACAGAATCAAAAATGCTAAAACTTCAGTTAAAGCAGGCATAACAACAACAATCAATAATAACACACTAATACAAATTTCTTTTGACAAATCCATTCATATGAGGAAGTCATAGTCTGAACAAATAGATGAGGAAGAAATTCTATACAGAGATACTAAGACCTCAGCAACTGAGTTAACAGACACTCAAAGAATTTTAAATAATTTAGATGTGATCACAGCGACGTTGGCTACCTTACACAATGACCTTGCTTTTTCTATGCATTGTCTCGATGAAGTAAAAAAGCATTTAAACATTTTCACACTCACACTAAAAAAAGCTGCTAAGCTCAACGAAGTGGCTAAAGCAGAAGATGCTATGAAAATAGATACTATATATGAACCAGAAGTTGACACTTTAGACTCTCGAGTAGTGGAATAAGAAAAACACATAGGACTGCTTCATGCAAAAACTGAAGAATTACGCAAATACTATCAAATCACTATAGAAAAGCTCAACATCGCTCTTAAAGTTGTTGCCAATATCCAACACATAGTTTAGACGAGACTCATCCTGAACAAAATAGTTCCAATTCCTAAACTTAACATACCTGATGCTATCAACACTTTAGAAAATGGTATAGAGATTTTTGCTCTAGACCTCTTTTTTAAATAATCATGATCATATAATCTGACGCAAACAATACAATTCTATTCACCCTTAATATAGCAATATACAATATTCGTTCTTTTACACTCTCACATAAACAACAAATCCTTTTTAACCTATACAAAATTCAACATTTAGACATCATCGCCTTGCAAGTAACTAATTTTAAAAATTTATCTCATATTCATTCACTAAAACCCGTTTGTTTAGATAAATTTGTTCCGTTTTTAATATAGACCTCTCTGTTTAAAGTATAGGGTTCAGAGTTGGCTTTCTAATCAAAAAACACTTGGCTGATCATGTGTTCTACCACTCCTCCTTTTTTCATCACATTTTCTCAATAGATTTTCAATTTAAAAATAAACATAAACTTCGTATTATTAACATATACATCTCCAGTTCAGATAAAAATTTACATGATAAAACTTACAAGAAAGCTTTAGACTTTATAAATAAAGCTCAACAAAAGGATTACCTTATAATACTCCTGGGTGATTTTAATGCAGATCTATCACGCATATCTAATCCATCAAATTTGAAAGCCTTTTTCACCTTACTAGATAATCTGCATCTCATCAATAACTTAGATCTTGTCAAAAATCAAAAAATGGCTGATGATCTTATCACCTATGATATCAGTACAGGACGTTCTACAATCGATCACATTTTTATCCACTCATTGCTTGTTTCAGATTTTATTGACCAAGTAGTAGATAAGTAAACAATGATCTATCTGATCATGCTATCATTTATGTCAGCATTTCATTAGCATCGATAAATCCCTCTTTCACACAATGTACAGCAATTAAGAAATTAATTTACCAATATGATGATGAGGACTGGTCCACTTTTGGAGCTTCAACTGATCAACGTTGTAAAAACTCATGACTGAACACTATGTTCATAAATAACATACATATAATACATCACTTGAACTATTATTGGGATCTTTTACAGAATTCAATCATAGATACTATTAATAAAACAATCCCTTACAAACAAACTTTATATCACAATAGAGATCTTAGACCACATTTGCTTAAACTATTATATAATGTATCAAAATAGTCTAAAAACTTTGTAAACTAATCAATAAATGCATCACAGAGAATATAGTCAACTCCAAATAGATTACCTGATATAAGAAGATACTAATATTTTCATTAGATTATGCTATAACAGTTCCTGATATTAATCAACCATTGGTATAAGATATCAAAATGATTAGTCCCCTATTAGTAGATCTTCGTAAAATCTTAACTACTACAGCTAAATTAAATGAAGCAGAACTTAAAACTAAAGCTATCAATGATGCTATCGAATGATAATGCACTAATTTAATAGATGATTAAAAAGCCATGTTTAACTCGTTATTAGAGCGTCCTCATACTACTATCTTACTGGACAGATGTATAAACAATAACAGTCCTGATAAGGAACTTCTTATAGATTCAAAGAATGTTCAAAATGAAACGGCAAGATATTTTCAAAAAGTGGTTGGCTCACAATATTCTAATCCATTTCTTCTAGAGGTGTGAGAACAAGTTTACATACCTAATGAATCAATTAATTCTAATATATATAACTCTGTAATGCAACCTCCTTCAGAAGAAGAATGGAACATGATTATTAAAGCTTTCCCAGATGGCAAAACTTCTGAACCATCAAAGATCTCTAATAAAATGTTAAAACATCTCGGCCCTTTTGCATCAAAATGCCTTTGGATCATTATTAGCAGATGTCTGTCACTCAACATAATACCTAGTAAATGGAATTTTGCCTTTGTGTATCCAATACCCAAACTGAAATCCTGAGAATATAACCTAATAAATACACGTCCTATTATACTCCTTGAATGTCCACGTAAAGCTCTTACTAACTAATTAATAGTTAACTTTTGAACATTTTATTTACTCACAATATTTTCAGAGGAAACAACTTTGCTGGCCTGCCTTGTAGAAGCATCTTTGAACCAATACATATCTTCGACAATATTAATTACAATGCCTCATTTCATCACAATAATCTCTAGATCTTATTCCAAGATATATCAAAGGCATATGACTGAGTTAACATCACTATGCTTATCAGAGTACTAGGCCGTCTTCAATTCCCAGAAGCATTCATAAAGTTTTTGATTTCAATCTTTCTTCTCTGATTTAATCAAGTTTTCACCGCATATAGTAATTCAGATACTTATCTGGTCCTATCAGGTATTGATCAAGGTAAAATTATATCTCCAATACTATGGTGTATTTACTATGACCTTCTTCTTTATTTTGTACAAAATTCAACACATGGCTATACACAACATGTCTACTAAAGAACAGACATTACAAAGCATAATATATAAAGCTTTTCAAACTATATTTCAGCTCTTGTGTATATGGACGACACGTTCTGATTGGCAGACTTCAGATCAGATTTAATAAATATAATAAATATAGCAGATTCTTTTTATACTCTCAATAGCATTCAGGTTAACTGGGATAAATCAGTCCTTATGATCAATGACAAAGACTCTTCACCTGTCAACTTCAACTTTAATGACAAAAACATTTGGCTATCACTACTTCATCACAAAGAATCTACTAGATATTTGAAAGTCTAGGTATCTCTGTTTAATAACAAATAATTCATTATTAAACAAATCATAAATGAATTTACCAAAACAAAGAATGTTTTAAGCAAAAAAAGCTCACTGCTAAGCACATGGTTGCAATCTTTAACACTGTCATTATCCCTAGAATATTATATAAAACAAAACTTATGTTTGTTTTCTGTTTAGTTTGTGATGCATTCATAATTTTGTTCAGAACTTTTTTCAAAAAAAACTAGGACTTTCAAGATTTATATTTGCCTCAGTGATACACTCTACTTTTGGTTATAATTTAACGCACTTTTATGATAAACAAATACAAGCCAAAGTATCAGATTTATTAAAAATGACAAATGACATTTTACTTCTGAGATCAACTTCACGATTACGTATTTTACAACTTTAACTCTTGGAATGGTTACTGACATCTCCCTTAACTGATTAGCCTTACACTGAATCCAAGCTTTTCAAGGATTGGTGATCAGGCTTCCTATCAGCTGCCAAACAAATTGGATTCAAATTTTAACAATGTCTAGACAAAAGATTACAATCTCAAACAAATAGAAGGAGGTTCACTCCCAATTTTTCAATTTTTCACTCTAAAGGTATATCGGCAAAATATACTAAAACTACGTTCACTTTTGATTTATACGTTGTTAGTGATAATCCATTTGTGCAACTAAATGACTGCACCAACTAATGTTACCAATGATCACCAGGAAAATTGTGATCACTGTTTTCACTGTTTTCATTACTATCACAGCTATCATTGTGATATTCATTTTCATTATTATAACATTTATCATTATTTTATTTATTATATTTATTATCATAGTTATATTTACTTTCACTATTATATTTATTATCTCTATCTTATAATTGTATTTTATATAAATATCCTGTATTGTCGCCTTGACAAACTAACAAGTTTCAATCGTACCATTAATAAAGTATAATCTTAACAACATAAAAACTTATATCTTTGTTAATATCTATTTTTTTAAAACATAACTCATCAATAAAGATGACCTGACCCTTCAACTTAAATAAATTCGTATTTATTTCTTTCAGAGTTTACTACTTAAACTCCCTGTTAGCAAATAAGCTTTATTATTCTAATAACGTAGTGTTTAGGCTTAACAACATCAACCGACTCACAACTATAGATAATATTAACTTTTTTATAGCCTTCGATCTAAATATGGTTTACGAATCAGTATTCCATAGTGCCAAATAGTTTAAACAATTAGAATTGCAACTACTAAATAACAACTCGAATAGACTACTAGCTAATAATTGCCAGCCTCATCCATCAATTATTAAAGCACCCACTCAAGATACCAATTTCAATATCTCATCAACCAATTCAACTTTTATCATTATATGATCTAATCAATATATAACATTCATCATAGGCAAAGTGGTCAAAGTCGACGAAACAATAATAAATGCATAGTATTATTTGCAAAATCAACCAAATTGTAACCAAACACCTATCACCCCTTGCACTAAATATAATCTTTTTGATCATTCAGCTTTTATACCTTATAAACAACAACAACGTCATAATTTTTGTGCTATTAAATTACCTAAAGCTTACTGCTTAGTAATCAAAGTTTTTCACAAACCTGAGAGGAGTAGTGGTGTAGCCTTTCTTACCTAATGCTTCGTGAAATTACCTTATCAACATTAACTTCTCCTTATCAATACACAACTAAACCTTTACCTAACTTAGATATTCTTCCTTTTGATTAAATATTTATTAATAGATTAGAGTATCTTAAATCGTAACTTATTAATGCTAATTATCTTCAATTTTATACAGATGGTTCTCTCACATCTTTAGGATCTCCTAACTGCTGAATGGGAATAGCATGGTTACAAACAGACCAGAACTGACCTTAAATTTCCTTTAATGCAACACTTATATTATATTCTCTTTCTTCTACTTTAGTGGAAATTGTTGCTATTCTTACTGTAACTTACACTGCATCACTAAACTCCAACATTAAAATCTGTACTAATTCACAAGCTGCTATTGCATCATATCATAAGATCATCACTATATGTGAGGAGTCTTCTTCTCTAAATCTTGCGTTCAAAATTCTATATTTTTATGTTTGGATGATTCTAATGCAACTCATTATAACTAACAAAGTCACGTTAACACTCACAAAAGTTAAAGCTCATAGATCAGATCAATTTAACAACAAAGTAGATACTCTTGCAAAGCAATTCTCTAGTATCTTTTTGCGTATTAACAATAATTACCTAGATTCTAAATATTATATGTATTATAATAACATGCCAATTGTCACTCTACCTCATTTATTAAACACCTACAAGCCTCCTGAACTGAGACATTTTTAACTCTTTCCTAACTTGTTAAATACAGTGATCACCACATTGATTGGCAATCTCTTTTTTACGTTCTTAATGACTCAGAAAATGCTAGAGTTATATCATTTGATATATGTAAAAGAAAACAATTCAAACTCAAATTGATCTTATAATTACTCCCCACCTTAACGACCATGAACGCTTATTATTTACAAACCTATACTTCTAATAATTGTTTCCGTTGTGTTAATGCAATTGAAAATTTCAACCACATTTGAATTTGTCTCAATAATATAACTCCTTTTGATATCATCATCAATGAGCATAAATAAACATTCATGTCCCAACTAAAAGACCTCAACAGACCTAATAACAACATACATATTAAATATGTAGATCAATTTTTAATATGGGATTATAACCTAATTAACAATAACTTGTGTTTCATAGACTTATTGAAAGGAATCATTCCTTCATCTCTCATAATATCTATCAATAATATTACAAATAACAAACAACTTACCCTTGGTCTTATGTCATCCATATTTGATGACATATTCTGCTCAGCCCACAAGATATAGTTGAAAAGATGTGAATCACTACAAATATGGAAAACCTCTAACAACATCAAAGATGATTTCACTATAGTATGAGTATTCTCTGGCTTCCCATGATCTATATAGACACCTTCACATGACCTTGCTTTCTTCTCAGCAGCAATTGCCTATAGTACTCACTGGTCAAATTTTTGGTCTGGCAGTAATCACGTCCTTTCTACCAGACATTTGATATCTATATTCTAGTTTAGATTAGTTTTTCTTTTCTTTTCTGATGTATAGTTTAGTTCAGTAAAGTACAAGATTGGTATTGATAAAGTAGTTTAGTTTACTAGATTAGTTTATAAATATTTTTGTATTTTCTGTTTTATTTTGTTTTTCTTGTAATTTTATAAATATCAATAAAGATTATATGAGACTGCTGCACTTATAAAAAAAAATCATTTTTGCATATCCAAAAAAACTTTTCCCATCTCTCTTCACAACCAAAAAAAATGGGAAAGAAAAAAACCAAAATTTTTCACAAAAAACTAACTGCAACTTGCAAACTCGTTTTAACTCACCTACAAAAAATAAAGAGGAACCTCTGATAGAAGAAAACTATGACTGGCAGGTCTGCTCAAATGATAGAAATCCTAGCAGAACCCTTAAAAGTAATTGACACAACAAATATTCTCTCAGCTAGTAACATGATGTCGATCAACAAGTCTCTGCAATCCTAGCCGAAGCTAAAAACCTTTTGCATATAGTAAAGGCCAATAGTTCTCTGATTATAAAGACGTAACAGAAATCTTCACCACAAATATTCTACCTATCCAGAAACTTAAGGATAGTGAAACGTTAACCTTCGGTGCTGATAATCTTATAAATGAAGACTAAGCCTTTGACGCTTCTAAAAATTTACTAAACAACAAAGATATCAACAAAAATACCATCACCTTTAAAAGAGTTCAGGATGTGACTACTTTCTATATTTACTGTGTCACCAAAACTTTTCTCCCAAACTTTTCTTCCCAATAAATCTTTTTGAGAAAAGACCAACAAGGCCTGTGAGCTCTTTAATAGCGCAGCTTATTTTTCATTCATTAGTGCGTATATCAAACAAGACCCAGAAAATAGAATATTGAAAATAATCTATTTAAGATTCATGACACGAGATGATGCAAACTATGCAATAGCTGCTAAAATTCCTAATATGAAATCAATCTTATTCAAACTCTGACTACACTAATCCAATTTAAGTTCAACCTGAATTTGTCAATCAAAGTCATAGAGATCCTGATCTTCATTTCTGAATAGATAATTAGATCTACATTTGCTAGATTTAGTATGATCATCAAATGTTCAATATTGACAAAAAATCTCTGACAGCAGGCCACGATCTCATATGCATCAAATACAGATCTGTCCTTTTTCAAATCCAACGCTAGCCTCTTTGTATTAAAAGATATAGTAAGAGTATACATTTGTTCCATAACACCTGAAGAAATTAAAGCACAATCCCTATACACATTGAAACTTACAAACCTCTTCAAAGACATCTCAGAAAGAGAACTCAAACTGATTGGCAAACTGTCAATACTATTACTTGGGTGATATTTAAGCAAGGTCAAACTATAGGAACTTACAATATGCTTTTATACATTTTCGCAATGAAGATTACCTTGAAGTAGCAAAAAATGGCAATTTCATCAAATTCGATAATAGAAAGCTCATATGGACTGTGCTAAACATAAATCTTTGCGCATATTATTCAATCCTTAGCTATGACTTTGAAACTGTAAACGAAAATATTCTAACTCAAAAGACAGGCAAACACAGAATTTCTATTAATGTTACAAGCCTGCGTAATTCAAGAACTACTCTGCTCCTGCGTCACAACCTAAAGTTACCTTTATTCATGACAAGAATTTAATGTTTGACCTGAACAACCCACGATCATTTACTAACAGAACCAAAAATGCTAAAACTCCAGTTAAAGCAAGCACAACAATGATGAATGACAATAGCACATCTAAATAAACTTCTCTTGATAAATCCATTTATATGCAGAAATCATGGTCAGAACAAATAGATGAGGAATATATTCCATACAAAGATATCAAGACTCCCGCATCTGAATTGTTAGACACTCAAAGAATTCTAAACAAACTAGATGCGATCACAGCAATGTTGACCACACTACACAATGACCTTACTTTCTTAATGCATCGTCTTGATGAAGTGGAAAAGCATTTGAACATTTTCATACTCACACTAAAAAAAGCTGTGAGCTCAATGAAGCGGCTAAAGCAGAAGGTGCTATAGAAACAGATACTATATACGAACCAGAAGTTGACACTTCAGATTCTTGAGTAATGAATAAGAAAAACACATAGGATTACTTCACACAGAAACTGAAGAATTATGTAAACATCATCAAATCACTATTAAAAAGCTTAATATTGCTTTTAAAGCTGTCGCTAACATTCAACATGTTGTTTTAGATGATACTCATTCTGAACACATTGTTTCAATTCCTAAACTTAATATGCCTGGTGTCATCAACACTTTAGATGATGGTACAGAAATCCATACCTCAGACCTCTTTTTTAAATAATTATGATTGTACAACCTAACGCAAATAATACAGTTCCATTTACCCTTAATATAGCAACACACAATGTTCATTCTTTTACACTCCTACATAAATAACAAATCCTTTTTAACCTATACAAAATTCAAAATTTAGATATTATCGCTTTACAAGAAACTAATTTTAAAAATTCATCTAATATACACTCATTAAAACCCATTTGTTCAAACAAATTTATTCTCTTTTTCAATATAAACCTCTCTGCTTAAAGTATGAGGTTTGGAGTTAGCTTTCTATTCAAAAAACACCTGGCCGATCATGTGTTTCACTACTTCTCCTTTTTTCATCGCATTTTCTCAATTGATTTCCAATTTAAAAATAAATGCAAACTCCGTATCATTACATTTACGTCTCCAGTTCAGATAAAAATTTACGTGATAAAATGTACAGGAAAGCCTTAGACCTTATAAATGATACTCAACAAAAGGATTTCCTCATAATACTCCTTAGTGATTTTAATGCAGATCCATCATGATTATCCAACCCTTCAAATTCAAAAGCCTTTTTCACCTTGCTTGATAATCTTCACCTCATCAACAATCTTGATCTTGTCAAAACCAGAAAACAGCTAATGATCTTATCACTTATGATACCAGTATAAAATGTTCTACAATTGATCACATTTTTATCTACTTATCACTTGTTCTAGACTTCATTGACCAAGTGGTAGACAAAGTAGATAATGATTTATCAGATCATGCTATTGTTCATGTCATTCTTTCATTAGCATCAATAAATCCCTCTTTCACTCAATATATAGTAATAAAAAAATTAATTTACTGATATAATGATATGTCAGACGAGGACTGATCTACTTTTGGAGCTTTAACTGATCAACAATGTAAAAACACATGGCTGAATACTATAATAATAAACAGCATATATACAATCCACTACTTGAATTATTATTGGGATCTTTTACAGAATTTAACTATAGACGCTGCTAATAAAACAATCTTTAACAAATACACTTTGCATTATAATAGAGATCTTAGACCACGACTGCTCAAATTAGTATATAAACATATTAAAACAGTTTAAAAACTTGGTAAATTAAGCAACAAATGCATCACAGAGGACAGGATTGACCCCAAATGGATCACCTAGTATAAGAAGATACTAACATTCTCATCAGAATACGCTATAACTATCCCTGATATTAGTCAACTATTAGTATAAAATATCATAATGATTTGTCTTCTCTTAATTGATCTTTATAAAATCTTATCCACTTTAGCTAAACTAAACAAAGCTGAACTAAAAATAAAAGCTATCAATAAAGCTATTGAACAGTGATGTACGAATTTAGTAGATGACAAAAAAGCCATATTTGACTCATTATTAGAGTGTTCTCATACTACTATCACACTAGACAGATGTATAAATAACAATAGCCCTAACAAAGAACTTTTCACAGATCCAAAGAATATTTAAAATGAAACGGCAAGACATTTTCAAAAGTGGTTAGCTTACAATATTCTAATCTATCACTTCTAGAGGTGTGGGAACAAGTTTACACACCAGACGAATCAGTTGATCCTAACATATATAACTCTATTATGCAACCCCATCAGAAGAAGAATGACGAATGATCATTAAGGCTCTTCTAGATGGAAAAGCTTTCAGACCATCCAAGATCTCTAATGAAATATTAAAATATCTCAGCCCCTTTGTATCAAAATGTTTCTGGATCATCATTTGTAAATGTCTATCACTCAATTTAGCATCTAGTAAATGGAATCTAGCTTTTGTATATCCTATACCCAAACTAAAACCTTAGGAGTATAATCTAATCAACACACATTCTATTACACTTCTTGAATGCTCATGTAAAGCTTTGATAAAGCTAATCAATGGTAGATTTTTGAAAGTCCTATCTACTAATAATATTCTCAAAGGAAACAATTTCACTGATCTGCCTTGTAAAAGCATCTTTGAGCTAATACATATTTTTGATAATGCTTCGTTTCATCACAATAATCTCTAGATCTTATTTCAAGATATGTCAAAAGCATATGATCGTGTTAATATTACTATGTTAATTAGAGCTCTCAACCATCTTCGCATTCCAGAAGCATTTATAAAATTCTTGATTTTAATCTTCCTTTCTCATTTTAATCAAGTATTTATCACACACAGTAATTCAGATACCTATTTGGTTCTCTTGGATATTGACTAAGGTAAAATTATATTTTTGAACTTATGATGCATATACTATAACCCACTTCTTTATTTCATATAAAATTCAACATATGGCTATACACAACACGTTCACTAGAGAACAGACATTACAAAGCGTAATATACAGAGTTTTTCCAACCATGTTTCAGCTTTAGCATACATAGATAATATGCTATAGCTAGCCAATTTTAGAACTAATCTTCTAAACATTATGAGTATAGCAAATTCCTTCTATACACTAAACAGCATCCAGGTTAATTAGGAAAAGTCAGTTCTCATGATCAATAACAAAAATTCTACTCCAGTTAACTTTAACTTTAATAATAAGGATATATGGCTCCCACCACTATATCACAAAAAATCCACTAGATACTTAGGAGTATGGGTATCTCTTTTCAATAATAAATAATTTATTATCAAGCAAATTCTGAATGAGTTTACCAAGACAAAGAACGTTCTTAATAAGAAAAAACTCACTGCAAAATACATAGTTGCAATCTTTAATACAGTTATAATATTTCGTATACTATATAAAACAAAACTGATATTTGTTTTCTGTTCAGTTTGTGATACATTCATGACTTCGTTCAGAACCTTTTTCAAAAAAAAATTAAGAATTTTAAGATTTATTTTCGTTTCAATTTTATATTCTACTTTTAGCTACAATTTAGCACATCTTTATAATAAACAAATATAAGCTAAATCGTCAGATTTATTAAAGGTGACAAATGATATTGCACTTCTTAGATCGATCGCATGACTACGCATATTACAACTTCAACTTTTGGAATAGTTACCAATGTTCCCCTTAACTGATTAGCCTTATATAGAATCAAAGCCCTTTAAGGATTAGTGATCAGGTTTCTTATCAACTGCTAAACAAATTGGGTTTAAATTTTAACAATGTCTAGACATAAATTATAATCTTAATCATATATAAAGAAGCTTGCTCCTAATATTACAATTTCTCACTCCTAAAGTATATCGGCAAAATATACTAAGATTGCGTTTACTCTCAATTTTATACATTGATCAACTCACTATTATAGATGGTAGTACTCCATAATGCTAAATGGTTTAAACAATTAGAATCGCAGCTTTTAATTAACAACTTGAATAGACTCCTTTCTAATAACTATTCTTCTTACCCATCACTCATCAAAGCACCCACTCAAAATACCAATTTCAATACCTCATCAACCAATTCAACCTTTATCATCATATGATCTAATCAATATGTAACATTTATCATAGGCAAAGTAGTCAAGGTTGACGAGACAGTAATATATGCATAACATTACTTGCAAAATCAATCAACTTGTAACCAAATACCTATTACTCCTTGTACTAAATGTAATCTTTTTGATTGCTCAGCTTTTATACCTTATAAATAATAATAACATTATAGTTTTTATGTTATTAAATTACTGAAAGCATACTATTCAATAGTCAAAGTTTTTCACAAACCCTGCAAGAGGTGGTGGTATAACCTCTCTCACTTAATGCTTCGTGAAATCACATTATCAATATTAACTTCTCCTCATCAATACCCAACTAAACTTTTACCGAACTTAGACATTCTTCCCTTTGACCAAACATCCATTAACAGATTAGATCACCTTAAATCACAATTTACTAATGCTAGCTTTCTCCAATTTTATACAGATGGTTCTCTAACATCTTTAGAATCTTCTGAATGTCAGATGGGAATAGTGTGGCTACAAATAGATCAGAATTAGTCTAAATTTTCCTTTAATGCAACACTTTTGTTATATTCTCTTTCTTCTATATTAGCAGAAATTGTTGCTATCCTTGTTATAACTTACACTACACTATTAAACTCTAATATTGAAATCTGTACTGATTTATAAGCTGCAATCGCATTATATCATAAGATAGTTGCAATATGTGAGAAGTCTCCCTCCCTAAATCTTGCATTCAAAATCCCATATTTTCATATTTGAATGATCTTAATACAGCTTATTACAACCAACAACATCAGTGTTAACACTCATAAAAGTTAAAGCTCATAGATCAGATCAATTTAACAATAAAGTAGATACTCTAGCAAAGCAACTCTCTAGTGCTCCCTTACATATTAACAATATTCACCTAGGTCTTACAGTAGCGGTTATAAGTATCCGACTGCCTGAGATTGTCCAAAATTATTATATAACTACCCCTTAAATTTTCCAGAAATATAATTTAACACAATATATAATTACCTGTAAATTTATAAGTGTTAATGATACAAAAAAAAAATTTAGATGATCATCAAACTTTTGCTTGAAAAATAGAACTTTCTTTAGAGAAACGATATGAAATTGTCTTTTACGTGAATACCCAGCTGGTCCAAAGTTTAGTTTTAGATTTATTGCTAAACAGATACGTTGTAGTAAGTCTACAGCTATTTATTAGGTTAAAAGATATTATGAAAATCAGGACCTAAGTACTTCAGAAAGACCAGAGCAGCCTTGTATAACATTTGCGAAACAAGATGACAATATTGTAAAGATAGCAGAGAAAGAACATAATATAATAGCCATTCTAATACAAGAAAAAATGGAAGAAAGGGGTGTTGGGCTTAGTGTAGAAATAGTAAAGTGACGTCTTCATAAGTCTGGAGGAAAGTTTAGTAATAAAATTTCTAAACCTTTGCTTAAAGAAGACCATCGAAAGAAAAGGTTGCAATGGGCAAAAAAACATAAGAATTTTGAT
>CAJVPP010000550.1:0-30033 GCA_910592005.1 Funneliformis mosseae
CATAAATAGACACGTAAACAAAAAGTGATCAACATTTATAAATATGCTTATTGTGTAACCAGGTAAAATTATTTGCCGAACGGATGTTTATTACAGGAATTATTTAAGTTTTTCGGCATAGAATTTTTATTCCGATTATTTTTTTCGCGCACTGTATAACCCTTAAAGGTTTCAAAGATTCCATATACACGATAAATTAAATACCAGCACTTGAAAATCTAACAGTGATATTCAACTTCATAAATTATGAAAGAAGATATTCACCTTCATATGTTAAGAAAACGGAGAATTGACTAAACAGATATTGAATACAAATCAATAGAAATAATACATCATAACAACTGAAAGATTGTAGATTTTTATCTGCTATATTTTTGAGTTAAATCCAGACGACTTGAAGTGTCTAGTGAATTTGAATGTAAATTTATAGGAAATAGTATAAAGAATGATATAAAAAAAATATAATCGACCCTTATATAAAAATCCTTTTCTATAATCACATTATATAACTTTCTTATAATCATACCAAATTTTTTGACCCTGAGGGTATAACTATATAGGAGGTCAACTGTAATTTCTTATGTTGTGTGACTGTTACAAAGCACAAATTAAAGAATTAGAACCACAAAAATCAAAACGTTCATGAAAGTTAGAAAATAAATGAAAATATTAATGTAGTTTCACCTACATTAGGCTTATTATGTTTTTAGCTTATAAATAAACAAAATTATTTTCTGATTTCAATAATAAACATATAAAAAATGACATTTACTAACCACTGATTGATATTTCTTGTAAATTAATTGATGATGTGAGGATGTTGTGAAACAGTCAAAATGATGATACCAAAAATTATGAAATAGTAAAGATTTTGTAAATACACCATCTACATTTCAAATCACTTCTGCTAAAGCAGATGCTGACTATGAGGATGACCTTTAGGAGAAGAAGTTCGAAGAGACTCTTGAGGAGAAATTCCAGACCTTTGAGGGAAGAAGTTTGATTCAGTTCTGATGATTCAAATCACCTGTAGTAATCGGAAGACTACGTAGATAAACATAGATCTATCACCTGAAGTGCGCTGGTAAAAATTCTTGGCGAAATGAATAGAGGCTGTGTAATGTGCGAATTGCATATTTTTTTTTCCTAGCATGTTCATTTACCGAGGTGATTTCCAAAGTCTTGCAAATACAAAAATAGGGCAATATGAAAAAGTATCTGAAAAAATTTTCGTATGAAACATTGCGCAATTAAGGTGGGTATACTCCGGTCGTGACTACGCATTTCAATGAAATGACTCAGCTAATAGTATTTTCGTTACAGAGGATCACGAAGGCACAAATGAAATGGATTATGGAAATAAAGATGGGATATGGTATTAGTCAATGTATAGGATAATCCTTGTCATGTATTACAGATTTATTTTTGTATGGACCGCAGTATCTACAGTCATTAGTTATAACTTATTTATAACCGTAATAGCATTTATTCTCGAATTTTTTCCGCATGTACTCAATGAAATTTATTAACAAAAACTCTCCTTGACGATCTTCATATACTCTATTGTAAATTAAGGAGAGACCGTTGATCAGATTTTCGTAATGCGATCATAATAACGTAATATAACCCTAAAAGTGTATCTAAGATCGATCCTGGGAATTATATAAAAGGTGAAGTCCCTATTTGTAAATCCTCTTTATCCGCCTTGTGCAAATATTCAAACTTACCACTATTAACATCGACAATATCAACAAATCAGTATATTCTTCAAAAAATACATAAAAATTTGTTTTATAATGAAGTATAACAAAAATTTCAAATAAAATATTTATAAAAATAGATGATCAAAAAAAAAAAAAAAAAAAAAATTTTAATTATAAATTTTAATAAATAAAGTTATTTATATGTACGAAAACTAACCCGTAACATAGTTCCGAATTCGGAAATGCACATCAAACTTTAAGGAATCTGGACTTGTCATTAGACTTTACTAAAAAGAAAAGAATTTTTTCCGTTAAATTATCGTTATTATTTTTTTTAAAAATGAAAATACTGAGGTCAACTTTGTTAGGAAAAAAATTTTTTTGATGTTTTCACATGCGTTACGTTTTGATGCGCCTAACCAATTAGATTCATGCACAAAAATCTTTCGATTTCCCAAAATAAAAAAGGTGGGAAAAATAATCAAGGGCGATCATTCGAACAATGAGATTTTATCGGAAGTTTTCACGCCAAAATGATGTGAATAATTATGAATAAATACTAAAAAAATAGATGATTTTTTGTATATATAGTTGAAAAAAACGAAAAAAAAATAATTCAAAAAAAAAATCAACCAACCTTCCAATAAACGAAAATTATCGTTGCAAAATGACGACAATTCTTAAGAACGCGAATGATCATTATTCAAACGAATCACATCCGACAGCTAATCCAGGTCCATTAGGTAAAAATTAAAAATTTATAAAAATTATTTATATATTTCTTTTCTTATTTAAAAAATAACAATATTTACTGTAATATTAGCTCTAAGTGCATTTGCGATGAATACATTTGTATACTCGTTATATCTGGCCCAAGCTGCCGGAGTAAAAAATCCATCAGTCGGCTTAGGTTTAGCTTTGTTTTATGGTGGCGTAATTCAAGTCCTTGCTGGTATGTGGGAAATGAAACAAGGGGATACTTTTCATGGCACAGTATTTAGTTCTTATGGTAAGTTTTCCTACACGCAAAGTTATTTATCTTGAGTGAAATATGCTAAAGGGATTTTTGTCGTTCGCTTTTAGGCGGATTTTGGATATCTTTTGGATTTATCAATTTTGAAGGATCCGGTATAATAAATAATTACAAAGGAGATACTGAAATGTTTAGTAATGCTCTCGGGATCTATCTTGTAGGTTGGACAATATGTACGTATTATATACACAAAAATGGTTCGTTAAATGAAAATTTATTTTTAACCCGAGATTTTTTTTCCCTTTCAATATTAGTTACCTTTTTCATGTGGCTTTGTGTCCTACGAACAAATTGGTGTATAATTACTGCTTTATTTTTATTATTCATCACTTACGTACTTCTCACTATTGGCGCTTTTACTGGAAATGACACCTTTGATCGTATCGGTGGTGGAATTGGAGGTAATTATAATTGAAAATTTTATTTTTTTTTTTTAAAAAAAAAAATAACATTTTATAATAATACTGTGCTTCCCTTTTTTTTTTTAAAAAAAAAATCATTTAGTTGTGGTTGCCTTTATTGCTTGGTATATGGCTCTCGCGCAACTAATGAACAAAGAAATGACTTATTTCACCCTATCGCTTTTCCCAAGATTTCCTCCTATTCAAAACGAGGATGCTACGGTATAAACAGGATAATTAATTTTACTTTTTACTTCAAATCTTTAATAATAAACCTTTTCGAGAAAAGAAGTTATTATTACTGCCATTAAATAGAATTTCATAAAGAGTGAGATATAGACTTTCTTAATAATAGAAGTTTGAATTTTTCATTATGTAAACGTGCTGATTACTGCATATGCTAAAATTAATCTAATACTAAAATGCAATAAAAATCGTTAAAAAAATTTCCCGGAACCAACAATCTTCCCATATGTGGAAAGTATGACAAATGTCATGTAAAACGTCTCTCGTCACTTTCAAAAATTCCTTTAAATCCCAAGCCTTAATTTCATCAAAAGAAATAACCGAACACACGATTCACACACACATAATTTTTTTTGTTAATAAAACTTAAGAAATGGGAGGAAGTGTATGCATTTAACCTTTTATTATTATTATTATTATTATTATTTGATATATCTACATATACTATGTATTTTCGATAACAGACTTATACATTCGAGGTCGACCCAATGACTTGCTCGGGCTGTACAAAAGCTGTTGAAAAAGCATTAAAGAACCTCGGAGGTATACTTAAATTTTATACATCATTTTTTTTTTTTTTTTTGCTGTTGAATTAATTGACTTTTACATTTTCTTAAAAACAAAAAATTTGTAAAGGTGTGGATTCAATTAGTTTCAATCTTGAAAAAAAGATCGTAACCGTTGAAACCGAAAGATCTCCTAATGAAATTATCGAAGCAATCAGCAAAACAGGGAAAACAGCCGTTACAAAATCTTAAATTTTGCTAAAATCTTATTTAATTTCCATTTAACTTCTATATATTTTTTTTATTAAACATATATAATTTTTTGTCCAAGGAATGATTAAAAAATCATTTTATTAGTAAATATTTTTTAACTCGAACAAACTTCAATTAAATTCGGTTTTTAAAAATGAATGTATTGTAATAAAAAAAAAAAGAAATTTCGAATTCCTCAAAGAAATAAGATAAAAATTTACATATTTTGGAAGGAATAATGAAAATCCACGACACTTTTTTTTAAAAAAAAAACGTGTAAAACCCGTTATTCGGTTATTGGCAATATCTCATAAAACAGAGCGGTTTCAGTACTTGATCCTTCCCAACCTCTATTACCAGAAGTTGTTATCATATAACGACAATTGCGATCAATCACTAAAATTAGAAATGAAACAACAAATAAAATTATTGTTGTTAAGGAGAATTATTGTAATAAAAAATCGTGGAATTTTTTTTTTTTTTTATAGAAAAAAAGGATACATATTTGCGAAATTGTTCCACCGTGATGTCCGGGAACAATTAAAAATGGTACAGCCAATTTGTAAGATTCGGATTCATCTGGAGCAACATTCCATAATCTTATATTATCTGTTGATGCACTATAAATCAAAGTAGGAAAATGATCAATATGTTAAATCATCGTCGTTTATGTCTCTTTTCATTATTGCACTCTCAAAGATTTACCAAATTATATGTCTTCCGTTTGGCATACTTGCTACATAAGACACTGGACCAGACCCACTTGGCATCTTAAGCGTTTGAATACATTTTCCCGATAAGAAATCCCATTCGTCAACTAGACATAATTTAGAAAATTGATTTTTGATACTAATTATCATCCAAATATATATATACACATATATGCACTCACCGGTACCATTACGTCGACCACAATAAATTTTAGATCCATTAGCGCTCCAGCATGCCTAAATTTTTTTTAAAAGAATTTTTTTTAAAAAATAAAGATTATTTAAACATTATACTTTAAGATCTTTACAACTCTCGGACACCATAATAATCAAGTCACGTGAATATATCATATATTTGATCTGTAAGTAACACAATAAACCCTAACCTCCTCATGCAACAGGACAAGTGAATTTTTCCTTTGAAGTCAAGGTCACGTGACTTACTTATTGGTGGACCAAGATTAAAAAAGAAATTAAATTAATTACATACCGATAAACACCATGGAGGGGTTCTCTCGGGAGGTGTCATTTTTCTCGGTATCGAATTCTTTGCTCTTTTATCCCATACAAAACAATTCCCATCAATACTAGTGGTTAGTAATACATCGTTCGACTGCGTCAACATATCTTCAGGTGCATCGAAAAGTGGATCAAATGATCCGGGAGAACTTTGTCCTGATGTACAAGAAGATGTGGTGGTAACTGGGCGAAATGATATGGAACTAATTTGTGAACCATGGCCTGAAAACTCGCGTACAACTTGACCAGTATTAAGATCCCAATGCTGTATAAAAAATAAATAAATAAATAAATAAAATAAAATAAAAAGTAAAACGATCTCACTTACCAGTACCGTTTTATCCCAAGAACCACTCACGCATCCAGCTTCATCTTGTGTTATTTTTAATACTGAAACCGGAGCCTTATGTTGTCGTAAAACGTGATGGCATTTCCCTTCTTCATGTCTGACAGTGAATAAATTAATAGCGCCGCTCTGGATGCACACGTGTTATTTAAACTTTAATGACATAAACGAAGAAAGTAAAATATCCGTGACGAATTCAAACTGATGTATTGGGTGCCATCACAACTCCCACAAGACTTGGATATATGTAATATGTGAACCTCGCATGATATATAAACTTACCTCCATTCCAGTTAAAAGCCAAACAGCTTCAGATTGAACCGCCAAACTGTATACTGGCGACATTTTGAGTTCCTGAACCGGAGGTTCGGGTATAATTATTGGAGTTGCACCTTCTTCTGAAGGCCCATTTGTTTTTTCTAATGATATATTTTTATAATTAATAGATGTTAGTAAAAACTATCAAAAATGAATAAGTTTCGCGACTTACCAGGTTTAGGGATCGCAGATGGCAAGGGTTGCTCTTCGTTCTCCCAGTATGAAACAATTACACCTGCCTATTCTTACATATTAAAAATGAGTAAACTTTTACATAAAGTGTTGATCATTTTATAATAGGATAATAATTACCTATCGCACCTTTTGAACGGATTCCACTTGGGCATGCTTTTGATTTTGCGTTAATAACGTTTTACCTCCCATTGAAGCGAAAAAATCGTATTTCCTCACAAAACCATCATCACCGCCCGTAAATATCCAACGCATATTTTTTGTCGCGTCAAGTGCGTAAATTTGACATGCTTGTATGGCCGCTACCTAACGTTTTAAAAATTTATTGAGTTTGTGCTTAATAAAACAAAGGTTATTAATAAACTTACGTAAGGCACAATATCATAGGTTTTGCAATCATCAGCGAATTGCTGAAGTGTGCGATTCGTGTGGGTAGCAGGTGTTTGTGCGGAGTTTGAATTTGGAAAATTAAAGGGGGCAACGTCCTCCAAGTCTAAATTTTCTATATTTAAATAACAAGGATATGTTAAATTATAAAACGCGTCAGTAAATTAGGAAACAATTTTTTTGAAAAATAAAAGTACCGTCAGAGTATGGAGAACGATCGGGGGCTTCTGCGTCTGAACTTTGCTGAGAATCTCTAGAGTCAATATCATCTTCACTATCATTCTCCATTTTAACGTTATTATTTCTTTTAAAAAGACGTGAAGTTTCTTAAACTTCAGAGAAATTTTGAAAATATATTGCTATATTGGGATAAGCACGGACCACAGTTAGTGTTGTACAAAAGAGTGAGGCTTTCTTAGAAATACCCGTGATTTCTTTGATTGTGGGTTTGTCTTTCTGCGGGGTCATGAATGGTCATATTTTTGGATATCATATTTTGTTTAAAAAAAAAATTAGAACTCTAATCATTTAGACAATAAAGAGTTTTTGAATTAGCTAATTATTATTAAAGTAATATTACTGGTGTTGGGTAGGGATTTCTAAAAAATATATCACGATACTCTTAAGTTTGAGAAGGAACTACTTTAAGCAAATGATTTATAAGGCTAGTTCAAGTGAGGAGGAGGATTAAAATCGCGGTTTTTTTTTTTTTTTCTTCATCCAAATCATCAAAAAAAGCGTTACACCCTTTTGGAATAAATATTTAATTCGATGATCTTTTCTTTCTTAAGGATTCTGCGTATCGAGCCACTATTTTTCTTTCTCATTAGTTTCTTTTTCAATTGGTACTGTTATTAGCTTTGTTGATATCATTTTTGATTAATAACGCAAATAGAACAAGCAATATTGGTAAATTTATCAAGATTAGCATTAGGTAGGGCTCTTAAAAAGGAACAATTTTCGGTCTCGACCTTTTCTCGTTGAGAGGAAATATAATAAAATAAATAATAAACCTTATCTTTCTTTAAAGTTACACTTCGAAATAGTTTAACCAGTATCATTTTGATATTTTTTCCGCAGATTTTAAAAACAAATACATTAAAAAAAAAAAATGCTTTTCCCTTTAAGGACGACGCGTTTTGTGTCGAGATTACCTTTAACGTTTTCAATTATAAAATCATCTATTAAAATTAACAATGCAAAGTATTATACTAAGACCCCATTGATGAATAATGGCAGATCTTCCAAGAATCCTTCAGTAAATTATGGAATTACTGCTTCAGTGACCGCATTCTTTCTTTTATGCGGTGGATTTCATTTTTATTACAATAATGAAAGTTTTCAAGTATGTTATTTTTTTTTTTCCATTTTTAATTGAAGATTTAATGTTGGAATTTTTTCTTTGTATTGATTGTTTAGCTTACCAGAAAAGTGGAATGCAACGCTTCGGTAACTTTTTTTTTTATATATATATATATATATGATCATCATGTTTAGGAGAATTCCATTTATATATATATATTTTTAGAATATCGATATCAATGATCAGAACATACCTATACGCGATAGAATGGAAGAATACGTAAAAATTTTACAACGTCGTATCATTAAAGAAATCGAATTGGTTGATGGTAACAAATTCAAAATTGATCGTTGGGAAAGACCTCAAGGTGGTGAGGGAATTTCTTGTATCTTGCAAGATGGAAAAATTTTTGAAAAAGCCGGTGTAAATATTTCAATCGTTCATGGGAATTTACCTGAATCAGCAATACAGCAAATGAGATCTCGTAATAAAGATCTTGATCCGTCAAATGGACCTTATCCATTTTTCGTCGCAGGAATTTCAATAGTTATGCATCCACATAACCCTTATGCACCAACTATACATTTAAATTATAGATATTTTGAGATCAATAATGCAAATGGAACTAAATTATGGTGGTTCGGAGGTGGATCCGATTTAACACCTTCTTACCTTTTCGAGGAAGACGCAATTCACTTTCATAAAACATTAAAGGATGCATGTGATAAACATGATCCCTCATATTATCCTGAATTCAAGAAATGGTGTGATGAATACTTTTATTTAAAGCATCGTAATGAATCACGAGGGGTTGGTGGTATATTCTTTGATGATTTAGACAGAAAACCTCAAGAAGAAACATTTGCTTTTATAAAGCAATGTGGTGATGCTTTTCTCCCTTCTTATGTTCCGATCATTCAAAAGAGAAAAGATATGAAATTTGGTGAAGAGGAGAAACATTGGCAACAATTACGAAGAGGAAGATACGTTGAATTTAATCTTATATGGGATCGTGGAACAAAGTTTGGATTACAAACTCCGGGTGCAAGAATCGAAAGTATATTTATGTCATTACCTCTAACTGCAAGATGGGAATATATGCATAAACCCGAGAAAAATAGTCGTGAAGATAATTTGATGGAAGTGTTGAAAAATCCGCGTGATTGGGTAGCATAGTATATATACAAATCATTCAGGTTTTATGAAATAAAACTATTTGTTAATTGCTGTGAAGTCAAATATTTTTTACCTATGAATTTAAAATAAAATAATCGTTCTTCCCTGTGTCATGTTTTGCTGTGATCTCATATAATCAACGAAATTTTTTTATCAATAATTCACTCAATTTATATTTATCTAATTTATTAAAATGTCTTTAATTTTTTTTTAAGTTATTGGTAATCTATACAAAATTCTACCGATTCAATAATAAAAAAAATTTGTAAATAAATAAACAAACGAATAATAAAAAAATAAAAATAATAATTAAAACTTGTAAATAAATAAACTAATCAATCAATCAATCAGTCAGTCAATCAAATAAAAATAGTTGTTTTATGATACAATCATTAAAGAAAAATAATAAAATCAAAAAAAAAAAAAAATGGCATATAAATTTCATTATGCCCAGACTGGTACACCAGACACAACTTCTTTTGGTTTAACTATTTGTCCAATTAAAGCTTGAGATATCAACTCATGTTCTTCTTGAATATGCTGTTTCTTGTTACCGGTTGCGGGAGATGCTGAAGGTAATCGAGTAGCAGGCTTAGCAGCTTGACCTAAATAAAATACATTTTTTTCATTGTTGATCAACATAGAATAATTGGGCAAGAAAATCACAAGTTGATCATATGACCACATGGCATACGCACCCTCATGAGTTTTTGAATGGTTCAATAAAGTTCGAATTCTCGGTGCAACATATGTCCATGCACCTGAATTTAGTGGTTCTTCCTGTGCCCATATAAGTTGAGCATTAGGATATTTGTCAACATGTTCAGATAATAAATCGTACGGGAAAGGACATATTTGTTCCAGTCTAGAAATGGCAACGTGACTCATTTTATTTTGATCACGAGCTCTGAGAAGGGCATAATAAACTTGCCCGGAGCATAAAACGTGTCTTGTTATTTTTTCAGGTGATTCTAACGTTTCTGGGTGTGGATCGGGTATAACTCGTTTAAAGACAGTATCTCCAGTCATGTCGACAAGAGAAGAACGTGCCATTGGATGACGAAGAAGACTCTTAGACGTAAAGACTATAAGCTAAATTCCATAATTATAAATTTTCGTTAAGGATGATGATATTTTTAAAGGTAATAAAATTTATTAAATTATTGGAAAAACTTACTGGCTTTCTAAAGTCACGATGAATTTGTCTTCTCAAAACGTGAAAATAATTTGCAGGTGTAGTAGCGTATACTACTTGCATGTTACAGTCCTGATGTTGGCGTGACATTTTCTCTGGAGAAGGATAAACGTATGGATGATCATCACATAATTGAAGGAAACGTTCAAGACGTCCGCTGGAATGTTCAGGACCTTGTCCGTCATACCCATGTGGTAATAAAACAACCAACCCAGTACGCTGCAACCATTTCTTTTCACCGGCAGCGATAAATTGATCAATTATACATTGAGCATTATTTACAAAATCACCGAATTGAGCTTCCCATAAGATAAGAGAATTAGGATTGACTAGAGAATATCCAAGTTCGAATCCAAGGGTTCCGAATTCAGAAAGAGAAGAATTACAAACGATAAATGGAGCCTGACCAGGTCTTAAATCATTTAGTGGTATATACTGTGTCTCATTTACTTGATCATGAAGTACTGCATGACGTTGTGAGAAGGTCCCACGTTCAACATCTTGGCCTGATAAACGAATATGTTTGCCTTCAAGAAGTAATGAACCAAATGCAAGACCCTCGGCAGTAGGCCAGTCAACTCCTTGTCCTTCGTTGACAGCCTTAGCACGAGTTTTAAGGATTCTCGCTAAACCTGGATGTACGTTAAAACCTTTTGGATATGAACTGATAACTTCACCAACGTGTTGAAGTAATTCATCCGATGCACCAGTTGGATATGCAGGTGTAATCTCTTCGGCAAGCTCTTTGGGTGATTTGAAACCTTTAACAAAACAATTATGATTATTATGATTTGAAATCTTAGGATTATCTCATATAAAATAATTCATTGAAAACGAAAATAATTATTACCATTCCAAGAACTGGATAACCATTCACGACTTGTAGGTTTATAATCCTTGCTTTTATGGTAACTTTCTTCCAAAGTATCCCAAACCCATTTTTTATGCTTCTGAATATCTTCCATAGTGAATGTATCATCTTTCAATAACTTTTGAACATATTTATCAAGAATTGGTGTTTGCTTAGCTATTTGTTGGTACATTCTAGGTTGCGTGAAACTAGGTTGATCAACTTCGTTATGACCATATTTACGATAGCAAACCAAATCGATAACGACATCCTTTTTAAATGTTTGTCTCCACTCAGCAGCCACTTGACACACAAAATTCACTGCCTCAGCATCATCACCATTAACGTGGAAGATGGGTGCATTTACTACTTTAGCAATATCCGAGCAATACGGTGTTGAACGAGCAAATCGAGGATCTGTGGTGAAACCAATTTGATTGTTGACGACTATATGAACAGTGCCACCCGTTGTATAACTTGGCAAATCGTGAAAGCCCATTGTTTCATACACAACTCCTTGAGCCGCAAAAGCAGCATCTCCATGTAACAATAAAGCCATTGAACGATGGCGTTCTTTTTCATCATTCATATAATGTTGAAGTGCACGAGTCTTGCCAAGTACCACGGGATCGACCGCTTCTAAATGTGATGGATTAGCAGCCAAGGAAAGGTGTACCCGTTTGCCAGAAGGAGTGGGTCGATCGTAGTTCATACCCAAATGGTATTTCACATCACCAGATCCTTCATCTGATGGTTCGACAGAACCGCTGAATTCACAAAAAATAGATTCATTTGGTTTACGAACCACATTGCTTAGTACATTAAGACGTCCACGATGCGCCATTCCTAATACAATTGACTCTATACCAAGATCAACCGATCGGTCAATCTAACGAAGAATAGTTAGAAAATTATTTTTATACCATAAAAAAAAAAGAGTCCTTTCGCCTTGGGTTATATCTTACCAAAGCTTTCATTCCCGGAATCAAACTTTCACAGCCTTCCAAACCGAATCTCTTTTCATTTGGATATTTTGTGGAAATAAATCGTTCAAACGAATCGGACCATATTAATCGATCTAATATCATGCGTTTCTCTGCAATCGTGTAATCATATGGCTTTGGAATCTCTACTTTGGAGCGAATCCAATCGCATTGGACTCGATCGGGAATATGAATGTATTCGATACCGATAGTACCACCTATGGAATAATTTAAAAAGAAGGAATTAATTCGATAAATCTTAGTTACATTATATGATCTACGTCTTTTAAATATTCTGCACCCAAAGTTTAAGATACCATCAAATTTACTTACTATATATCTTCTTACATATATCCACTATTTCTCGAAGTGTCTTTTTTTTTCCAGTCGCAGCAAACTCGGGCAAGATACCAGGACCGAGTGAAAATTCTTTTTCTAAATCTTGTTCAGAAAATCCATAATGTTTCGGATCAAGTTCTTTTGGAACTGAACCGTCTAAATCTGCATTTAAAATTCCTAAAGGATCCAACTTTGCAATATGGTGTCCACGAACTTGAAATGCTCTTACTAATAATTGGACTTTCATATGGTTATTAACATCATATGAACTGGAAGTATCTGTCGGTACTACTGTGGTAGCCGACCCAGTCAAAGGAACGATTGTTGGTGGAGGTTGGTAGGCTACTCTCGGATTTATACCAGACTGTATATTCTTAAAATACACCTGCCATGACAAATGAACTGAAGAAGGATCTTTCAGCCATGCTTCATACATTTCTTCAATGTAAGTTGCTGTATTTCCTTGAAGAAAGACATCGTTTGGAGAAACTGAAGGTTGCGGGTATATAGAATTTACAGCAGTAACTTTATTACGAATAGCACCAAGGGAAGAAACAACTGGATAGCGTAACTTTATGGAGGAAGCAACACGAAGCTTTACCGCTTTTGACTTTAAAAGAGAATGGGTAGGTCTTAATGCACGAGACCAAATTGCCGAGGACATTTTTTACGAGCAAAAAAACCACAAAAAGTATTTTGATTTATATGATTTATTTATGATAAAATTATGTAGATTCTCATTATGTGCCACCCGGATCTTTTCGGAGAATAAAAAAAACTGTCAAATTAACCTCCAGATGGTAATATTAGTATCTATCTATAAATAAAATTCCTTATAAATCGTTATCAAAATCTCGGATGATTAACCGATTATTAACCTTAAATTATTTAGTTTTTATTAGTCAAAAAACTTCAGGCCCGGAACTCATATATGTCACAATGACTGGCTTTATTAAAAAAGTACCATACCATGTTTGTAATGAAAAGATTATATCATTTCACGGCACTAATACGATCATAAGAATTTTAAATGAACATATTAAAAATTAAAAATGTTTATAAAAATATTATTCTTCGATTATAATATGTTGTAATTCAGTTGAATTAAAAGATAAATTTCAAGTGATAATAGAAGCGATCTTAGTACTTTGAGCAATTTCATTTATAGATTATAGATAACTTTCCAATTTTTCCCATTCTGATCTACTTAAGGAAACTTCCCCGTACTTTTTCTTAATTTCAGGAAGAATTCTCCTTAATTCATTAATTTCATCCTCTGAAAGTGATTTAGAGGAATTCTGAAGTTTGGTAAATAATGTACGTAGTATCTAAAAAAGAAATGAAAAAGAATCAATTAAAATTGGTTTCAAAGTACTGACCGATATGATTGTTTTATAAATTATTACCTTATCAGATAAATCTTCATCATCTCCATAAGTTCCTAACAGTTTAATCATTTGCATAGCCAATCCTTTTTCTTCTATTCTGGCGGCCACTGTAGTTGTATCTTGGAGAAGCAACGTATTAAATAAAAATACCACTTTACGAAGAATGGGAAGATCTATGAAAGAAATTTGGTTAAACATTTTATCCTATGAATCACTTGATGATATATTACATACCATTAGATGTTTGCAGTAAAGATAATAATATTTCATAGCCTCCCTCCTTTTCAAATTGTTCTAATCCAGGTGGATAATGTTTGATAGCTCCTATAAATAAAAAAATTTTATTAATTGAGCAATTTACAAATAAGTGCTAAAAAAAAAAAAGAATTCTAAAGTTTACCGGAAATAGCATATAAAGCTTTGCTTCTAACTTCCTTATCTTCTTCTTGATTATTTAACAAGTTCAATATAAGTCTTATACCTCCTTTCTCTGCAAACTAAAACAATTTAATACTATGAATATTACTTAAAATATTTATTAAAAAGATCGTTTTAAAACTTACGGCTTTTTGTGCTTTAAGGTTATTTTGTACGGCAGTTCCGCATACCCATACAGCATGTACTCGAAGTGATGTCTCAGGAAATGAAAGAAACGATAAAATTTTTGGCCATAAATTCATATTTTCAATGTCTAAGAATTAATTAAATTAGTAATAGCAAATATGTAAGATATTTATTAATCATCGTACTAACCGTTAGCATTGTCTATCTGTTCCACTAGCTCCATAATTAAATATTAAAAAAAAAAAATTATGAGTGTCTGTGATTTCAAAATAAAGGGTTAAAGAAAGTAATAACATACCATTTCCAGATTGTCAAGTGCAATTTCTCTATTCTCCAAAGTATCATTAGTATTGGATATAACCTCAATAGCCTCTGCATAAAACAAAAGTGAAAAAAAATATAATAAAATATTTATAATGCAATTATTTTATTATTATAATAACCTCGAATTTGAGTAGCGTCACTTTTTCCCAGAATTACATCAATAATTTCAGAATCCTAAAGAAAAAAATGTCGCGCGTATTTAATAATAAATAGAAATAAAGATGAATAAAGTAAAAAAAAATTTACTATTTTTCTCTTTTCCGGATCATCCTGAGGCGGAGGTTGTGTGCTTCTGCTTAGATCACTATGTTCAACCGACCACTTTAGAAGTTTTTCCATTTTAAAACTTTTTAAGAAAAACAAATTTTGTTTGAAAACAACTAAAACAACTTAAAATTTAAGGTTTTTGAATTTGTGAAACTTCCAGTTCTGATTGGATGAAGTTATATTTGATTCCGATTGGCAGCATTTGATATTTGTCACGTAAAAACAATTTCTGTCGAACGCCTATATTTAAAACCTATTTAATTACATAACCGTATACCATTTGATTATTACATTTTTGGTCGTGGAGTAATTTGTCACGGAGAGACAAGATTAGCAATAATTAAATGTATTTTTTAAAGTTGGATCAGTTGAATCTCATTTGTTGAATCCGAATTAATGATAATTGTATTATTTATTTAAGCATATTGCAATAAGTTTTTCTACGATTAATTTTCCTCCTAATTCGTGATTAATTTAGTTATCCCTTGTCCAAGGTTCATTGCTACTTCGTTAAATGCTACTTTCTGTATCATTCATCCTAGAGGCCACGATATCTTACTAGTTTTCCTATTTATTATCATTACCACGAAAAATTCCTTATAAACAGATAATTTCGAAGATAAAAATGTTCTTTAATGGTGTATTTACCATAATCTTTTCCAACCGTTGATTGTTTCTTTGATGTGATGCTAGGAGCATAAATAACGATCGTATAACACTGGTTGTAGAGAGCAAAAGATTTTTATATTCGTGGACGTGGAGAAGTCATGGAGAGTTTCTGAGCTATACATTTTTCTGTGCATATCATGAAATAAGTTTTTAACGTCAGGAACAAGATATTCATTTATTCTAAAGAGAATATTATTAATAAATGTAGTGAAATAAAAAATGTATAGCTTACTGCAAGGTTTAATATAATAAAATTAACTTGACGAGTCGTGAAGAGTGGACAATTTTGACACATTATGTCCAAAAACCTTGACCAAAATATTAAAAAACAAATAATGTGTCCAATTGGTCGTAGGGAGTGAAGAGTAAAAAAATATTTAAGTTTCGTGAACATGGAGAGGGAGAGTAAAAAATTTTTGTTTCATTTCGTGGAGAAATGAAATAAGTATTTACAGTCCCGGCGAAAAGAATGGCGGTGGAAGACCGCATCTATTTTAGGCTGCGGTTTCACCACTTTCCGGATTTAGGCATTTGTTTATGTGCCCAAATCGGACATTGGAACCTGAATTAAAAAGTTAAGTTAAAAAATAAGGTTTGTTATTTGTTTTTATTTTGATTTCCTTTCCGAAACTATGCCAAGCTCTTTAGAAATACAAAGAAATTCTGTTAAGTCACTTTGGGACCAAAAAGTGCGTAATGCAAAGGAAATTTCTAATCGATTGTCCATCCCTTTACACACATATGAACGATATGTCAGTTTACTAAATAAAACTGGCAAAATTTCTATTGGTCACTCTTCTGGCCATCCAAGAAAATTGGTTTCAAATCAATGCTGCCATATTGAAAAAATTCTGCAACATGATCATTTTACTACAGCAGGCTAACTTAAGGTAAAATTGGAAGAAAAAGATCCCATCCTTGATGTCAGTGAATGTACGATACGTCATGAGCTCAACAATCTTGGATATGTTTCTGTTCTTCCAAAAAAGGTTCCTCTTTTGACCCAAAAAGTGAAGAATTTTTGTTTGTCTTAGGCACGTGATCATTCGCGATAAAACTGAAAAAAAGTTATTTTTTTCTGATGAAATAACACTTTAGATGTTTAGAAATACCATATGTGCATAGTCTCATAATACACATCCAATTGCCCCTATAGTAAAGTACCCATTCAAGGTTCATGTTTGGGTAGCAATTAGTGCTAAAAGAAAAATCAGCATTCATTTGTTTACTGAAAATTTGGATCGTTATTTGTATTGAAAAATCTTGGACGACCATTTGTATAACAATGCAGATATGTTATACAGATGTGACTGGGTCTTCTAACAAGATAATGACTCAAAACACACCTCACACAATGTTCAGGAAGACTTGATAAAACATCTTTTAGGATGAGTTCTTTCTTGGCCTTTATACAGCCTAGACTTGAACCCTATTGAAAATATATGGCTGTATTAAAGGGAAAGGTAGAGAAAAAGATCAAGTATTTAATAGCAAAAAAAAAAATTATCTGCAATATATTCTTTAATACAATTCAGCAGGAATGAGACGATCTTGATGACGCTATGTTACTTCAGTATATTGAGAGTATGCTAAGCCAAATTAAAGCATGTATCAATGCAGAAGGAGGACATACTAAATATTAATTAATAATATAAAAGTTATTGTTAATATTGTTTTTATAAATAATAAAAATATATATATATACATTAAAATAAAGTTTGTACATACCGTCAAAATATGTTTCTGCCATTCTTTTCGCTAAGAACTATAATATTAGATTAATGGTGTTAAGGATTCATTGATGATGGTGATACTTTTAATAGAGCATTTAATATATTTTTATATGTTTTATAATTTACTTTTATAGTCTCATTATACATATCATAATTTCTTTGGCAAGAGATTTGGCTTTGACATTTTGATTTATTTTTTTTTAAAAAATAAAAAAATTAATTTTGACGAGTCATGGAATGTAAAAAAATTTTATATTTCATTTATAGAAGAGTCGTGAAAGAGTGAAGAGTAAAAAATTTTATGGAGAAATCATAAATTGAAAAGTAAGAAAAATATTTCCTATATATATCAGATTATAAGAACGGTCACATAACATAAATTACACGCAATTTGAGATTAACAAGTACATAACATCTATATATGGAACCTTTGCAATAGAAAGGGAGGAAACTCTAATAAACGTGATTTTGAGATATTTAGGTTTGAAAGTTTTGATAAGTAAACAGATCGACAATCCAGCAGTATTAAAAATAGATATTAAAATTAAAATAGATCTTTATTTTTAACAATTTTTTTATATTATAAATTATTATTTCCGCTAGAATTTTTTTAACTTTCTCACTTTTTCTTCAAGCAGAGGTAAGCTTTTATGGATAAGATTAATTTCTTATAGAACGATACTAACCGTCCTTTTCTTTCTTTTTTTTAGGAATCAGCTTGGACTTTTTCTCAACACGGACTTAGGGTAAGTTTTTCATAGGTGGATGTGTTAGTTCTTTCTTTTAGAATAATACTGACCGTTTTTTCTTTCTTCTTTTTTTTAGGAATCGGCTTGGACTTTCTTTTGAAACAGATTTGTGATAAGTTTTTTATGGTGTGTTAATTCTTTCTTTTAGAATGGTACTAACCATTTTTTCTTCTTTTTTTTAGGAATCGGCTTAGACTTTTTCTCGAAATAGACTTGTAGTAAGTTTTTTATAGGTGTATTAATTCTTTCTTTTAGAATAGTACTATCTTTCTTCTTTTTTTTAGGAATCGGCTTAAACTTTCTCTCAAAATGGACTTGTGGTAAGTTATTTATGGGTGGGTTGTTAATTCTTTCTTTTGAAACGGTACTATCTTTCTTCTTTTTTTTAGGAATTAGCTTGGATTTTCTCTTAAAACGGACTTGTGGTAAGTTTTTTATAGATGGGTTGTTAATTCTTTCTTTTGAAATAGTATTATCTTTCTTCTTTTTTTAGGAATCGGCTTGGATTTTTTCTCGAAATGAACTTGTGGTAAATTTTTTATGAATGTGTTAATTCTTTCTTTAGAATGGCACTAACCATTCTTTTCTTTCATCTTTTTTAAGAAATCCGCTTAGACTTTCTTAAGCGAACTTGTAAGTTTTTTATTATAGGCGAGTTAATTTCTTTCTTTGAGTAACTAACCATTCTTTTTTCTCTTTTTTTTAGGAATCGGTCAACTTTTTTTTTTAAGTGAATTTTATGGATTTAATCAGATAGAACGAACCTTATAAGGAATAGTGTTCTTTTTTATTGGTTGAAGAATTTTTACATAAACATTTTTATGAAATCAATTTTAAATAACAATGACATAATATAAAATCAGAAAAAAAAATTTTTTCAATCATTTTTTTATTAAAAAAAAGTAAAATTATTTATCTACTTGGTTTTTGAATGGTTGGTAATGGACAATAATCATTTTGCTTTTGAGGATCTCTGATGTGTTGACGTACCTGCTCATATAATACCATTGCCTTTCGACTAATAATCCTGCAGGAAAAATTTCTTATGAAAATCCTTTAATTTTTTTTTTTTATAATATCTACAATTTGCTCATTCCCATCAATTGTTTTTTTTACTTTTACTTTACCTACATTATTACTATAAAAAATAAAATGATGGTATTTTAAAATATTAGGAATTGTTTTAAAATAATTTGATAAAAATTCTGTCCAATTATAAAAATGTACTATACGGTTTCCATCTTTATCAAAAATTGTCTGTGCTTGATTATAACCTCCTAATGTTGAACTGTTTACTACATCTACTAAATCATCAAGATTATCAACTTCTGATTTTCGTAATTTTAATTTAAAAAGACCAAAAAACCCATTAGGGCTAAATTTTGTGTGTCTAGGTATCATAAATGAATATGTAATTTTAGTATGCAATCCACATGCAACTCATCATGCTAAATATATGATCATAGCATTATTTTTATTCTGCCCAGCACAATTATCCGCATGAATTATTAGATTAGTTTCACCCATTTCACAGAGAGTAAAATAATTATGAACAAAGGATATAACTGTATTTGCACCTTTTCCAATACTTTCTTCTTCTTTAATTAAATAGTTTCTTTAGAATAAAAAAGCATCAATGAATAAAATATAAATAATATTAAAAATTATAAAAATTATGGTTAATTATAAGTACTTACTTGAATTGGAAGCACATCCTCATAAATTCCAAAAACTTGAATATTATAAAGAAATTTGAAATATGTACTTCCCTTTATAAAAAAAAATCATTTTAATATATTAAAAAATACTGTATATATATATCATAAATTAATTAAAAAATCATACTTCTTGTTATGAAGAAAATGGAAGTTTTACTTATTTCGCATAATCCATGATATATGATTTTCAAAATTGAGAGAATTTGGATCATTAGGATGAAAAAAATTGGGAAAATTAGAATTTTGTTTTAAAAAAAATTTTGATATTTGTATACAATTTTTAAATATTAATATTATTAAAGATTTTATTAATATGCAATATTTTACAGATTTTTTCTTTATAAAAATATAAATAAATACCTATAATATTCTCTTTCTTTTTGTGCCCACTGAAAATGATTATTCCATTCATATATACGACCTATACTTTCTTAATCTGTCCAATATTGTAAATTAAATTGCATTTCCTTACATTTAAAACACAAATCACTACGAGGGGAAAAAAATTTAATTTCTGGAATATATTTATTCCAAATATACTAAAAAGTAGTCAAATGTAATATTTTTTGAATTTCTAATGCCGATATGTATAACCGATATAAAGAAGAATAACTTTTACTTGCTGGAAGGAAAATTGTTGGTAAAGTATCTTTTCAAAAATGTTATCTTTTATTAAAAGTTATTAATTTATATTAGTTTATTAAGAAAAAAATATATAATTAGATTATTATAATTACCAGGAGAAGGTAAACCATAGATATTTGCATAATTTACTATGAAAGTAAGTATATCTAAGATTTTTTTAAATGACATAGCAGAATTACTAACTCTTCCAGTTAATTTATGTATTCTTGGACTAATTCCTTTTTCTACAAAATGAGCTCAAATATTAATCCAATATTTTTCACCAATTCCATATATCAACAAAAATGATTTACTACAAATTTTTATTCCTTCAAATATATATTCGTTAGCAAGTCACTGACGTTTTTGACCTTTAGTAGTTATACTACTTCGAGTAGTTGTTGATAATATTCCTAATAAAAATATATCCTTTTGTGTATTGCTTAGATTCTGAAAATTTTGGTAATACTCTACAACATGTTCATGAAAACTAATTTTTGGTTACAGTATTCTTTGCAATATTTTACTGTTTGTAATTTTTTATGCTGAGCTTCAACATCCTTTTTATCTAAATTTTCTTTTATTTTTTTGTTTTCATTTTCATTTTCAGTATTTTCAATTTTATAATTTTTATAAATATTTTTAAACTTATTTATTGTTCATCATTTAATATAGGTTCATCTATAACAAACTCATTTAAAATAAATTCACTTGGAAGTTCAATTATAATCTCAGTTAAACAAGATTCTCCTTCATAAGGTATAGCTATTTCAACAGGTTCATCTGATTGATAAATAGTTTGAAGCTCTTCCATTTGACTTTGTATGGTTGATAACTCTGAATGAGTACTATTAAAATACTATCAAATAAAAAATGAGTTGAAGTCATGATTAAAATGTAAATATCAAAAATAAATGTCAAAAAAAAAATTTGAATAAGAAGATTAAATAAAAGTTGTCAATAATAAATACATGTATTAAAACACAAAAATTCTTTATTAAATATATTATATAAATTTTATTATTGATAAGATATTAAAATATATGTGACGCATAACTTTTACTAAAATTGATTAAATTATTGAACTAAAAATTCCATTGATCTTGTTTTAACTAAAAATTTTAATGTTTGCTTATATTAGTTAAAAATCTATATGGAAGTCCTTTGTAAAGGCAATTCTCTGAGAACCTTATAATTAGTGACTTTGTAAATCATTTCTTCAATGTTAAACTACATAGCCATAAAAATAAAGAACTCATATGAAGAAACGTTAATATATTTCATAAAAGTAAAAGAAAAATTCTGTCCATCAATAAAAAACTTACCGCAAGTCTGTTTTGAGAGAAAGAAGCTGATTTCTAAAAGAAAAAGAAAAAGAAAAAAGAATGGTTAATATCATTCTAAATGAAAGAATTCCGCTTATTCATAAAAGCTTATCACAAGAAAAAGTCCAAGTTGATTTCTAAAAAGAAAGAAAAGAGAACGGTTAATACTATTTTAAATAAAAGAATCCCGCCTACCCATAAAAGCTTACCACGAAAGAAAGTCTAAATCAATTCCTAAAAAAAAAAAGAAAGATAGTACCATTCCAAAAGAAAGAATTAACAACCCATCCATAAAAATTACCACAAGTCCGTTTTGAGAGAAAGTTCAAGCCAATTCCTAAAAAAAAGAAGAAAGAAAAAAATGGTTAGTACTGTTCCAAAAGAAATAATTAACAACACACCTATAAAAAACTTACCACGAGTCCATTTTGAGAAAAGTTCAAGCCGATTCCTAAAAAAAAATGGTTAATACCGTTCCAAAAGAAAGAATTAACAACACACCCATAAAAAACTTACCACAAGTCCATTTTGAGAAAAGTCCAAGCCGATTTCTAAAAAAAAGAAGAAAAAACGGTTAGTACCATTTCAAAAGAAAGAATTAACAACCCACTTATAAAAAACTTATCACAAGTCTGTTTCGAGAGAAAGTCCAAGCCGATTCCTAAAAAAAAGAAGAAAGAAAAAATAGTTAGTACCGTTCCAAAAGAAAAATTAACTCGCTTACCTATAAAAAACTTACCGTAAGTTCGCTTGAAAAGTCCAAACTGAATTCTAAAAAAAGAAGAGAAAAATGGAGTGGCTATTACCGATTCAAAGAAAAATATTAAACCCACTTTGAAATGGCAGTTCATAATTCAGGTAATTAAAATTTGGATTGCTTGTGAGCGGAATTTACGTCGTCTCACTTTAGAGGTTTCCCTCCTGATCATCACTAAGCATTTTTAAAGGTTTAGAAGAGATGAAAAGCGAAACTCATCCTCATTTAGTAGGTTTTGCTTATTTTAAAAAATGGAAGGAGAGAGTAAGTCAAAGAAATAAGATAATTAAAAAGTTAGAATAAAAAGGTCAACAAAGAAAAGGAGAATTTAAAAAGGAATAGGTCGATCCTTACCACAACCAAAAAGAATACTATGAAAGAATAATTAAAACTGAAAGAGAAAGCAAACAAGTCCTTAAAACCGAGATGGATGGACTTTATCTTCCAAACACTCTTGACAACGCATTATATTTCTATAAATATTCAGATTATCATCTATCACAATATTAAAATCCAAAGCATTTTCTTTAATTCAGTCGACTTTACTTTGCCCTTGGGTTTCACTATTAAAACTGATTAATTATAAAACAATTTCACTTCTAAAATAAGTTTTTCCATCTTTTTCAATAAACTCTTCTTGATTAAGTTAACTTTTTTTCTCTTATTTTTAGGCCATTAAAATGGAAGTTCATGAATATTATGACTTTTTATTTTTTTATATTAGCTATCAAAGCTATCAAAAATAGAGTTTTCTTCCTTTCTATTGCAAAGAAAACTGTGTTACGAATCTATTTTTAGATTCTGATCATTTGGTGTAACTTTGTATTGACTCCTTACTATTTTTAGATGTCAATTATTTTAGTGTAACATTTGCTTTTATCGAATTTTTTATTATACAAACTAACATACATTTATAATTGAAAAATGTAACCCATGTAGAAATATATTCAAATTTAACAAAAACTCATTTTTCATTTTCGGAGGAGTTTCCTCCCTTTCTATTGCAAAGGCCCTATATATCTTCACAGGATCCACTTCTTCAGAACATGACTAGATGGAAAATATTTTCACAAATTATCTTTGGCATAGCCTGATATTTTTGAGTTATGTATATAGGTGAGATATTTTGATGCTGATCACTAATAAAGTAAGGGATAATGCGTTCTTGTATTTTTTTTGATTCAGCACAGAGATCTTCAAAAACAATAACAGTGCTTCTCTTCAGGGAGAATTTGCTTATATCTGGAATCTTTTTCACCTTTATTGTTTGAAATGTGATATTCTCTTGATATGGTGCAGGACTATTCGCAAAAATGTGGATAGCATTTTTTACTAGTTCCCATTTAGGTTCAGTATGCTTTCCAACTAAAATAAGATGATCATTTTTAATATATTTATTCCCCTTCTTACCTTTAAATATGCATTGGAGTTTATTACCTAGAATAAGATTAATAACCATATTAGTTTTTCCACTATATGAGCCTCCAGTAACTAGAAGGCGAAAAGGCCAATCTGGACTATATTTATTGTCCTTCATTTGCTTTAAAGATTTTCTGGGAATCTCGTCAACGTTATACACAAAGAATTCCATATAGTACGATATACAAAGCATATCAAAATGAGAAATTTTAGCAAACTTGGTTTGCCCAAAATCACGTAAACTTTCAAAAGTTAGGCTTCGCTTTATCCAAGAATCCTTTTTCGATTAGTGTACGTCTAATGAATGAATTTAAATTCGCACTATGAGGTACTTTAATAAGGCATATACCTTGATCTTTACATATATCCCACTTTTTCTGATCATGCATATTTTGTGATTTTAGATTTTCATTCTCCCGGTGGTAGAAGCTATTATGGTGATAGTATTGAAAACCCTGAAATTTGAATGCAAGACGCAATTCCTCATTATATCCATCTAAGTGTAACTCATCTAAGAACTTAGCCCTACATGGTGGGAATTTCTTGCCTAACAAATCCTCAAAAATATATCAGCATTTACGCTCACTGCTTGTATGGTGACAAAGAGGGCACCACTCGAATTTCTTCATGATGTATTTTAGTGGATATTCCCATTGATGTGCACCATTCTTACAAGATCAAAGATATATATTATATCTATTTATTTTTCCAGTCTTTCCTAGACATTGACCACCACATCTTCGAGCGTAACCAATGGCTTAGTTTAACTCACTGGGAGAAGCATGAACGAAATTTACGAATAATATACTTTAAGGTGGATACCCAACTTTTTCTGGATCAACTATTAACATAAGTTCTTCTCACATAAACCCACAAAATGGTATAAATTCGTCACCTTCGAGATAATATAATACTAGTTTATTCTTTATGATTACAATTTTTCAGATTTTATGAAGACTTGAACTGTATGTAGGATCAGTAACTCTTTTTTGATTTTCCATACCCCCTTCCCATTTTGCAATAGCAAGAAAATATCGAACAGTATCACCTTTCTTTAACGTTATTTCATCTTTTCCAACTAAACGCTTATATTTTGTGGATGGTTTCAATTCTACTTTTTCTAACATGATAGCTTTTATAGGTGCAAAACCCCATTTCTTAGTCCCTGGTTCTCAAATGAGACGTGTAGGATAATTATTTAGATAATCAATAACCATAGATAAATGCCTAACCCATACTTTTATTAATTTTGAATTAAGATATATAGATTCAACAGTATCTTGGATCTTATAGAGTATTTTTGTAAGTGTCTTGTTAAAACGTTCTGCAAAAGCTACTTCTCGATAAGAATATGCACTAATCACTCGAATGATAACATTATGCTTCTTCATCAATCGAGAAGTCTTCTTCATAAATTCATGACCCCCATCACATTATAGAAGCTTTGGCCATACAAGAGGATTATTAGGATTGTCATATTTTTTCTGAATGCTCTAGCAACTTCTGAACTCTTCTTCGATATGAGTAGAATTGAAGCCTTATATCGGGAAACGCAGTCTATTATATTAAGCACTGCTATATATTTTTTACGCTTGTAATGATCATGTATAAGGAATAGCAAATCACATTGGTGTACGCAATTTGGGCAGGTTATTCGGCTATAGCTACATCTAGGAATATTCTTCAGGAGAGTTTTATGTATTTAGTATATATGTTGCCATTCTAAAAAATCATGGCATTCTTTTAGGTGAAAATGATGCCCTTCTTTTTTATATGTATCTCTCAAGGATTTAGGATTAAAATAATACCCAGTTAAATGATAATATATCTCTCGTAAAATAAGATTCCGTTCTATACTACAAGCCTCATTAGGGTCTATCAAAATTTGCGATTGGCTCATTCTCAGGTTACGATTATATAATATTCTATAAATCAGGTTGAAAATATAATGCCTACCATTTCATGTGATCTGACATACTTAGAGCTTTTAGATACGAACCAGAAGCTTTGTAGTTAACTTCAAGATGAAATATCTATTAATAAAAGTAATGAGAAAAAAATTCACTTCCTTGTGAAGGAGTTTGAGAAATATTATCAAACTATCTCATTTCAGGATAGTACTATCATAACCCATGAGAAAGAGATAAAAGACCTCAAGTTAGAGATCACGTCTCTCAAGAAGTGCCTACGTGAAGCTCTGCAATATGTAGGGGAAAAGGAGAAGTATATATTATCTGGGGAGGAGCGTTTACATGAGTTAGAAGATAAGGTTGAGAAGCTTAAAACTTGTATCCATGAAATAACTGAAAGAAGCCAGGAAAAAGTTTCGAGTAATAGAAAAAGAACGGAGAATAGTAATAATATAGATAATGCTCTCCAATTAATTTTAGATGGGTGGTTACATATTTCAGGTTGCGTAGCAGAAATTCGATTACATTTGGATGAAAGAAATATTAATCTCCCAGATGATATAGTTACGCAATTTGATGAAATTACTACAAGCTTAACTAATACTATTAGATATGTTGAAATGACCCAACGATATTGGGAGAATCGAGGTAGATGGCTTGCAGAACAAATCGCGTGAACTAGGAATGCAGAACAATGAGAAGTAGAGGCACTGCATAATGTTTGCATGTTAATTCAGGCTTTACAGGATGAAAGACATGCATGTTAGCGTGAAGATACTGAAATTGATGATCTCAGAAGACATAAAGATGCTGAAATCAATGATCTTAGGATACGCAAAGATGCTGAAATCAATGACCTCAAAAGAATCGCATATCAGTGGACTGTGAAGTATAATAATGATACAGAACGCTAAAGAGGGAGGCATGGTTGTGCCGTTCGTCAAGCTCAGAATTGGAAAGACCGATATAGGGATGAAACTTTAGAACATCAAAAATGGCATGGCATATCCCAAAAATTAGAAGAAGCAATTATCAATAATAATACTAGAAAGCAAGTCTGTATTAATACATTAATATATAAGAAATTCGCTCTTCAGCTAATAAATAGAAATTCCTAGCAAATTATTTTAGCATTACAAAACGATCCTCCTAATATACAACAAATAGGAATGGTAGAATACAGACCCTTAATATTTTATGGTCATCCTGGAGAGGATCCAGAAGATTGGCTTAGAGACATGCAAAGATATATAATAGCTAGTCGAATAAATGTTGCACCTGGTACAGGTCAAGTTGCTAGAAGAGAAGAAGCATTTGGATTAGTAGTATTGTGTCTTGCAGGTGATGCATTGAATTTTTATTTAACTCACATCAAAGGTAAAAATTGGAGATGTAATAATCTCTCAGATAACTTAGATATAGCAGACTTAAATGCTGTTTGAGATTTGGCTGCCAGAAATGGAGGTAATCAAATTGGTGGTTTGAATACTGCTGGAGAATTTCAAGGTAAGGTGGTCGCCAAAATTGGTAGAATTGGAGCAGGAATCGCAACTAGTACTGATATTATTCTGAATGGAACATGGGATGAAAACTGGTCTATAGCTAATGGTGAACCTGTAGATAATGCACCAGTAGCACCTAATACCAGAGGTGATCTTCCTGCTGTTACTATTGCTTCTAGTATTAAGCTTGGTCAACTTTTATACCTGTTTAGAACTATTTATACAACAGTTGAATACTTAAAACACATAGCAGTTTTTGGTTAACTCATGCAAAGTAATATGTCAGTTGAGCAATTCTCCACTAGAATTAAAAAGATTGGTAAATTAGCTGAAATGACTCCTAAACAGCAAAAGAGCAATTTATTTGTGGTCTGTCTCTGATAAATCAATATAATCTTTGAATGATAGCCAAATTTCATGATACTCAGGATAATATTACACAAGCTCTAGCTGAAGCAGAAAAATTTATATTATCTCAAAAGAACGTGCCGTCATCTTTTCCAATTTTTTTAGTGGCCAATCCATATGTAGATACTAACAGATCAGGGATGAGTAGAAATGAAATTGAGAGCTTGGTAAAAAACACAATAACATCCTCAGAACCTTAACAACCCCAACAAGTGGCTTCATTGCAATTCCAACCACAACCTGCAGGAACGTATAAAAATTTACGAGATGAGAATATAGGCAGATTTTTATCATAGATTACGAAAGAAACCCCAGAATTTGTTCCTGTTCCTAATCCTACTTTACCACTAAAGCCAAAGAAAAAGGTTGAAGTTGATTCTAACGAAGAACTTGCTGAGCTTACAAAAAAGCAGTTAAAATTACATGTGGCTAAAGCAGTTAAAAAAGCTGTGAAGGTGTAATAGCGGTATTCTAACTGTAATCGAACTGGACATAATTCTTGCAAATGCACTCAAAAGAAGAAAAAGAGGTCTAAGAAAACTAAAGTTAATCTCACTACTATATATTCAGATTCTGATTCAGATTCTAACACCTTATCCAGTGATGCATCGTCTAGTGATATTTCTGATTCTGACATAAGTTCTTCTGATTTTAGAGGTGATATCACTGTTAATATTGCCAAGTCAAAAAAAAGTGAAGCAGAAGTCTAGCCCTAAGAAATTACCCTCAAAGAAGCAGTCTAAGAAAAATCCAAGTCACATAAATCTGATAAACAAGCTGAGAAGACAAATATTGAGAAGTCCGTAGTTAACTCTGATAAGGCTAAACAAAGTAAGCAAAGTAAACAAAGCACTTTAGAGGATACAATCCGCAAGATTATTCAAAGTGAACTTAAATTAATTTTTCTTGCACTTATTATCCAAGATTCTAAAGCTAATGCATTAAAATAAGTACTTCCTATTTAGGAGCAAAGTGATGAGATTCTAATTACCAAAGATATATTGTTGGATCTAGAGGAAGATGAATATTTGGATGATCTAATGGAGATTGATTTTGTTTAGAAAAGGAGCTGAAAACAAGTGTTACAACTGTAGAGTGTAAAATCAAGCGTTTGAAGATTCCTGCTATGACTCTTGATTCTGGAGTTGAACCCCCTATCATAACAGAAAATATCGTTGAGCGCTTGAGAGCTAAAATTGATAAATCTGAAACACACGATCTCAGTAGTATTACTACAGTTCTGATTGAATTTGTTGGAGTTGTTCGTAATTTGCCTATTACTTTAGCCCCAGAATGCACCATTTATGAAGATTTTGTTATTGTGAGATATCACAAACTTACGCTAATATTTTTTAATCAGCTTTTAAAGAAATACAAATGCGTAATAGATTGGGATACCAATGAGCTAAAAATCCTCCTTAATGGAAAAGATTATATCATCCCAGTTACTATGCATAAGGTTAAGAATAAACTTGAGGTGAATTACGCAGTTAGCATAGCTAACGATGATCTGCCAGCTCCAGATTACATTTCTCAGAATCCACGGGACTTAAGTGAGGATGAGATATTAAAAAAAAAGTGAGTTATGAAGAGCTCAAAAAAAATTTATATACTGCCCTCAAGTCTAAAGCAGAACTCAATGTTTATGCAAAAGATTACAGATAGTTTACTCTAGCAAACAGTAAAAATAATTAGGTAATAGCTAGAAAGTAGGATATATCTGCTTTATTTTTTTCATCTCTCTTAGCCTCATTTTTATAAAATGCATTTAATTCTTCACCTTTTAAGCCTTTAGAGTTTTCTGAGGTCAGCTTAATCTGAATAACAGATGACTCAGAAATGCGAACAGATTTAGATTTGGTTTTCTTTTCTCCAGTCTTTTTCGTCTTACCTCCTAAAATAACACTCCCTTCTGAAACCAAATCAGTAGATTTACTAGGCTCGACCTCAACATTGTGTATCTTTTTTTCCAGTTCTGCAAATGGAGAAACATCTTGATCTTGGATCTCTGGCTCAGTCCACCCACTTACAACATTTATATTAGAAAGCAAAGCTATTGGCATATGAATTGGTTGATTCTACATAACCCTATTTTTTTCTTCACCTCTTCAGATCTGATAAATATGTTTTTGTGATGTGTGATATTTATCTGTTAAATCCTTTAAAACTTCATCTCTAGGCTTTTTTTCAGCACATTGCATAATAAAATTGTAATCA
>CAJVPP010000551.1:0-30026 GCA_910592005.1 Funneliformis mosseae
AATCATTGCAGTTAATTCTTTAGTATTTACCATTTTTTTTAGATTTTCAGAGAAGAAAAATTTATTAAAAAAAAAAATAAATTGTTATTCTTTTTATTTTTATAATATAAATAAACACTTAAGTGTTATGTAAACGCAATTTATTATTGCGATCATATAACTTTACTAGCATTAATTCACATTATGGTGGATGTGCAGATATTTTTGTCCACCCTCTGTATTTGATATCATCACTAACTTCAGTAGGTATGAAATGTATAGATTGCTTGTCAGATAGGCTTTGTTGAAGTATAGCAGTCATCCCATTTTCATATTCTGCTATAATCTCATTATGTGATAGAATATAGGCTAAAGGCTCAGCGCCATCATAGTGAGCAAGAGTTCTGCAATCAGTTTATTCAAAAATAGTTGAGGTATACATGTTGACAGTAGGTAAAGTTATTATTTCACAATATATTTCAGAAATATTTAATTATTTTTTTTTCAATAGATGTAATAAAGAAGTGGTAGCAAACTTAATCAACAAATCGTAAATGAAAGAAAAGTAGATATGCATCAAAATATGGAACCTTCTTCGTAATTATTATAAAAATTTTTGAAGAAAGCTCCATCTTTCTAGATATGTATACAGGTATGGTATAAATAGGCTAACCATGATAATACAAATTGCATTACCAATACTCTAACCAACTGACTATAAATATATCACCAATTCTAGGACGTGAAATCGTCATATATATATTAGCAACAAATAGGCATCAGCTTCGATCTTTCAAATTATATACCTCAAAACCACTTTATCCCAGTAATCAAATGAGTCAGACATGATCCTTTGAAAGTTATGCAAATTGAACTTTTTTACATGTAATACTCATATGAATATTATCATGCCCGATATTTACTCTATATTCGATTAAGATGAAATATGATAAAAACACTTATGGAATATGAATATACTTTATAAGATGAATAAGATAAATATTATACTTACTCATTTTGTAATAATAGTCTAATAACATCTCGTAAAATTATGTATTGAATCACGTGATAAAAATCTGTTAACATTGTTAACAGGTTTTCTGAAAATTTGAACTTCAGGATGTGAAAATGGCATACTTATACTCAGGGTTGGGAAATTTGTATATACTAAACAAATTTTGACTTTATACTTGTACTGTACTGTACTAAATTTTATATTAATTATTATATGTACTAATTGTACTAAACTGTACTAAGCTGTACTAACTGTACTAATTTCCCAACCCTGCTTATACTGGTGTAATAGTTGGGTCACCTTTTTTTACATGATTTCAGCATCTAGAAAGGTAACCAAATAGGCGTAAAGGGAAAGCACTCTAAAATAAAATCTAGCATCCAATTAGGCGCAGAAGACCAGCATTCTCAACATAAAATCAGATATCTAAATAGCTACAGAAAGCCAGTATCAACAATATAGAATTTATCATCTAAACAAATTAGAAACAAGAAGAAAGCAGACACCATTAGATTATAATATTACCATTAATTAAAGCATTCCTAGCCACTATTAGACTATAAAATCACTACGATAATATATAGGAAATAATTGAAACAATGTTATAAATGCAAAGAAGTTACCCATAAGTAAATTATGAAATTACTATCAGATTATGAATAGTAGATTATGAAATTACCACCAGATTATGTAATTAGATTATGAAGTTATCAGCAGACTATGAAGTTACCATTATATTATGAAGATACCAGCAGACTATGAAGTTACCATTATATTATGAAGATACCGATAGACTATGAAGTTACCATTATATTATAAAGATACTAGCAGACTATGAAGTTACCTTCATAACCTAATCTAAGTCACCAGTAACTTCATGATATAATTATATCATGAAGTTGCTGGCAATTTATATATATATATAAAAATTTCAAAAATGTGGTTTAAAAAATTTTTTTATTATTTCTGTTGAAATTTTAAATCCTTTAAAATATTTATTTGCATATAAAGTTATCAACTATAATAATATATAATTTGTATAGTATTATAACTATTCTTTACTATGTATAAAAGATAATGTATATTAGAAATATTATTTTTAAAATTTTAATGAAACTACTCAAGAAAATAATAATGATTATTTTATTTACTTGAAAATTACTTATTGTTTTTTTCTTATATTTCAATTTCTCTTCTATTCAAAAATTTAACCATCATTTTTCTCTTATACTAATTGTACTTTTTTATTTGAATACATAATATCTATATATTTTTTTATAAATGTTTTTATTAGAAAATATTTTTCAAACTTTTGATACACAAGTTTAAGATACAATTTGCATGATATAATTAGATAATATTTATTATAACCAGAAAGTTAATCATTAAAATATTCTAATATATATAATAGATTAAGAAAATATTTATTTTATCTTTATATAATAAGAAAAAGGAATTTATTACTTAGTGATAACAGTTTAAAAGATATTAAAAGTTTATGATAGTTTATAATAACTCCTATTCTCATATTTGTATAAATCAAATTAGTATTTACAAATTTGTAAATAATGATCAACCTAATCTCATATTCCTTCTTCAATATTTAAAAATATAGTATTATTGTATCTTGTAATATATATAACTACAATTGGTCAATTATTAATATAATTATATTTTAAAGCTTACAAAAATATTTATTAGCATTTTTAAAATTTTTTCATCTAAATTTTATATCAATAATAAATATTTGTCTATTTATGTTATTAATATACTTTTCATAATTAAAAGCATCTAATATAATACCTATTAATTTATCAGATAATAATATTATACTTCTTTTTATAAGATTATATGTAGATTGTTATTAAAGATGAGGACGACTTTATCAGTTCTGTTCTAATTTTATGAGTCAAAGTAAGTTAAATCGATTGAACAGCTCTAGATAACTAGTTCTGAGTGGCACTCAGAATTGAAATGACTGAGTTGACTCTGATAAATTTAAACTAATTTAAATAAATTAAAATAAATTAACAATATAAAATTTAAAATTTAAAATTATATAAAATATATCAAGATCATTATTCAAATTATTGTTTAAGTAATTAATTAATATAAGATTAGTACAATTTTAATTATAGAATTGAATAAAGCATATTTAATTCAGGCTATTAATTATATCGCATTAGTGAAAATGTCATATTCTACAAAAAATAATGTATATTAGAAATGCTTGTGTTAATATAAAAATTTTTTATTTTAATATAATTGCCAAAAATTTTTATTTATTTATTATTATTATATTTCATTATAACTGCTTTACTAATTTACTAAATTTTTATCCATCTAACTCTTCACACACAAACAAGCTCTTGATATTTCTGGTAGTAAATGATTTTGATTTTTTGTAATCACATTTACTGCAATTGAAAATACTTGCTCTGACATGATACTTGTAGCTTATATTATTAGATAATCTCGAGCCATATTACTCAAAACTGAAAATTCATTTAAATAAACTTATCACTATAAGAGAGTTTCAGTTTTTTCATCAATTGGTAATTCAAGATAATGATTTAATTCTGTTTCTGTCTCTAATACTGGAGTAGAAATTTCATTTATAGGTGTTATATTTTGTCAAAATCATGTAAAATATTGACAATTCTTTTTAACAGAGGTAAATGGAACTAAATTTATAGATGAGTAAGATTGTTCTTTATAGAGTTCAAATATAGATTGAATTTGAGTATGAGCACTTGGTTTTGATTCTTCTGAAAAAACAGAAAATTTACTTCAGGTATCTAAAATTGCTAAGATTGTTGAAGAATTATTCATAATTAATCAATATTTTTTAATTTTACTAGATATTAAAGCTGCTACTTCACATGCTATAAAATTATTTTTATTTGCATATTTTTCTAGATGTGTCTGAATTCCTGTAAATATAAGATGAGTATCATCCATTATTAGATAAGATAATGCTGATAAATGTCTAGTAGCCCTTTCTAAAGGTTCAAGAAGTAACAACATATCCTATTAAAAAATAATTCATTAGAATAAAAATCTATAAATATAAAAGAATATTATTTTTTTTAGTTTAATTTACCTTAATTAAATTCCAATTATCATTATTAGAATAAAGATTATTAATAGAAGGATTATCAGCTACAAGTAATATTAAAACTGGTTCAAGTTCTTTAAATCTGTTTAACATATAATATGTTGAGTTCCAATGCATATTCACATCCAAAATTGGTTTAAGATATTTAATTTTTTTTAAACTACAAAAATCACGAAGTGAATCACAAAGACATGTAGAATTTTTAATATTACACATTATTTGATATACTTTTATAATAGAATTATTGACTATTTTTAATCCTTTTTTCACTCCTAAATTTAATACATGTACTGCACAATGATAATGTGAGAAATTCATTGAAGAAAATTTATTATCAAAAGCTGAGAAAATTTCTTTTTCACAAACTATCATTGCAGAATTATTGTCAGTTGTAAGTGTAATAATTTTTCTAGAAATATTGAATTCTTCTAAGATGCACATAATTTCTTATGCAATATTCACTCCAGAATATTTAATGGTAAATGGAATTATATCAAATAAAATATTATAAAGATTCCAATTAAAGTCAACATAGTAAATTGTAAGTCCTAAAAAGTTTTCTGATTTATTGTAGAAGTCCAAATATTAGCTGTTAATGAGAATTTTCCTGCAATTTGATGAAGTTTGTTGGTAATATTATTTTTTTGCATAGTAAAAGTATTAATTATCAAACTTATTTAAACAAAAGAAAGTTAGATGATATTATAATATAATAAAAAATTATGAAATTAATTTTACATTTTGCTTTATATTGATCAGGAATAATATAACACGAACAAAAAATTTAATAAAACTTTTAAAAGAAGTATTGTTAATAACAGTAAAAGACTAAAGATCACGTATAAGCTATTGAATAAGATATTTATCATATTTATTTTGTTCTTGCCTATTATAAGAAGTTGTAATATTATTTTTAATTTTTTGTATTTTTGTAGGTGCTTGAAATTGATGTGTTTGAAGATGTTTTCGTAAAGAAGATACACTTGTTGATATTTGATATTTTTTTGAACATATTTTACAAACATTATAACCAAATACATCAGCTGGATTCTTATTAAAATACAACCACATACTACTACTTTCTAATGAAATGTTTATCTCTGAATCTGAAGCTTGACTAGTCTCTGAAATATTACTAGTCGATTTATCAGGATTAATTTCGTCAAAGTTAATTATCCACTCATCTTCATTATCCTCAAGTTGGTTAGGATTGAATTTATCACTACTTAATGTCCTTTTAGAAGAGGCTTCTTCTTTTTATTCTTCCATTTTAACAAAAAGAAGCGTGAGAATTATTTAGATTTTTTTTGATGATTATCATTTTTAAAAAAAAATTGACATTACAAAATTATTATTTTAGCAATTGTCATTACAAAATTACTATTTTAAAAATAGCTGATACAAATATTATTGTTACAAAAATTGGTGCTACAAAATTACAGTTACAAAATTACCATTATTAATTAAAATTACTATGCCACAAAAATTACAAGTCGTAAATTTATTTTTTTATTTTTATCTTATTTATTTTTATTTTAAAATAATTAAATACTAATATTATAAATTTAAATAGAACTGACTCAAAAGAGTCAGTTCTCTTAAAACTGATTGTTCTACTTTAACTTCTCAGTTCAATTTAAGAGCAGAACTGACATTTAGTTTTAGAACTGACTTTGAGTCACTCCATTTAGAACTTTTTCCATTCCTAATTGTTATGATGCATGCATTTATATGATAAGGTAATCTAAATTAAATTTTTTAAAAATTAATGAATATTTGTAAAAAAATTAAGGATTTCATCTAGTTCACTATCAGTTAACAAATATTAAATTAGTTTACTACTTCTTTATAATATATAAATTTATGATATGATTCATCTTTTGTAATTGATATTAGATCTATCATGTGCATCTCATATGATATATCTAAAAAATACTCTAAACAAATAAAAATCTGTATTTAGTCAGAATATAAAGACTCATTTATATTGCTAGAATTAATTAATAGATAAATAGATAATATCAACTTATGCTTAAATTATGTTAGAAAATTATAATCTGAAATAGATACAAGTTTGTTTGATATCTGTATACTTTTAAAAATTCTTTTAATTGCAATAATACCTAAAGAATCTAATAATAATATATTAAAAACAAATAATTAGAAAAAAAATAATTGATTTAACCTTATCATCTTATAAAATTAGAATGACATTTTATGAAAAGGTTAAGATAAATAATTTATATTTTTTACTGATGTTAAAACAATAATGTTTATTTACTTATTTACTCATTTTGTTTCTTCTAATAGCTACTAGTCATATTTATATAGGATGATGATATTGATTAACTTTCATTATTTCTAAATGATAAGGTTAAATATAATTTTTCATTATAGACTTTAATATATAAATATAATAATCTTCTTCCATTTTTTTGCAAAAATGTTTAATTATACATACTTTAATTACTTCTTTGCATTATTTGTGATCTGTAACATTAAACTCAATGCTGTTATGTATATTTTTAAAAGGTTAAAATTATTATTAAATATGACAGATGACTTAAAGCATCATATGGGGTCTTTGCAATAGAAAGGGAGGAAACTCCAAAAAAATTAAAATTTTAGTTTATAAGCCAAAAATGTTCTAAATACTATAATTTGTTCAGATTTATTATTAACTCATTTTTTATTTTTTTTTGAGTTTCCTCCCTTTCTATTGCAAAGGCCTCATATATTTCTATATATTTCTCTTATCTAATTTTTGTCACTCCTTTTGAACTCAATTTTAAGTTGCTGCATTATCTTTTAGCCATTTATTTTTACTTTTTTTTAATGTTATAGCCTCTTTAAATTTTTTAATTTTTGATAAAAATTGTATATAAAATGCTGATGATATAGTTATTATATTTATACAATTCAATTTTTACTTAATTAATAATAACATCTGATTTTTTTGAGCTATTACATTAATTGAGAATTGAGTATTATTAAGAATATTAAAAGAATTAGATGATATTAAAGGTGATATTAAAAATTCAACTATAATCTTTTTTTGTAAAAAAAAAATTGAAAGAAGAAAGTTAAATAAGAATTTTTAATAGTTTAAAAATAAGACTATAAATATCATCTTATTTTTATTTTAGATTTCTTACTAATTATTTTTGTACTTATTTCTAAAGCTTTTTTTTGTTTAGTATAGTATTTTGATTTTTTACCATTTCAGAAAATATGAAGCAATCACATATTATTCATAAAGAATTTATGACTTTGAAATAAGAAAATTCTTAGAAAACTTTTATTCTTAAAAATAAATTTATTTCATTATAAGAAAAATAGAAAAATAAATATAGTTAAAATAAAATAAACAAAATTTTTTTTTTTTTGTAAAATTCAAAGTTCATAATTTTGAAAAAATACAGTATAGTTTTTTAAAAAAAAATGAACAGAAATTAAAAAATTAAAATAATAATTGAAATTTTTAACTAAAAAAAATTTGTTTATTAATAAAATTGACTTTAAAGCTAAATTTTAAAATTATTTAACTAAAGGTTATTTTAATAATATAATAAAAGAAATATTATATTTATTACTACAGATTTTAACATTTTATTTATTTAACTGCCTAATTAGTTGAAGTTACATTATAACAATTATATTTAAATCTAGAATATTTAAGTAATTTTATAATAATTATCATGAATATTTATATATTAATGCTAAAATTTTAGAATAATATTTCTTAATAAAAGTCTGAAATTTTTAAGATATATATTATTTATAAGTATATATAAAATGTTTAAAATAAAAATTTATATAATATCATCATACAATTAATCTCTCATACAATATGTCTAAAATATAATTTGTGTAATATCATCATGTAATGACCCTCTTCCTCTAATATGAAATGATGATTTTTTAATTGAATAATAATATATTATTTAAGAAAAATAATAATATATAATCTTAATTAAACAATAATACATTATTTTAATTGAATGATAATATATAATTTTAATTAAATAATAATGAATTGTTCAATTAAAATAATAATAAATCATTCTTTTTAAACAATAGGAATTGTTCTCTTAAATAATAATAAATCATTTAATTGAACAATAATATAGGAGGCGGTCAATAGAAAAGGAAAAAATTCACTTTTTAGTCAAAAATTTTTTTATTGATTCACTTTGCCAATCATGGTCATGTGAATAAAACTAGCTTAATAACTAAAATTACTTAAAATTTGTAGATTTTTTCCTTTTTTATTGACTGTCTCCCATATATCATTTTAATTAAATAATAATATATCATTTTAATTGAATAATAATAAATTATTTAATGAGAATAATTTATATTTGAATCTGAAATTAACCAATTTAATCTGAATCTAAATTTGAATCTGACAAATTTAATTAGATCTAAATTTGATTTATAAGATTCAGATTGAATTCAAATTGATTCAAATTTATATAAAATACTAATTTTAGCTGATTTTTAATATATGTCAATTGGATATTAATTGATTATAAATAAAATAGATTAAATTTTAGCTGATTTTTGATAAATATTAATTAATTATAAGTAAGTTTACTTATTTAAATTTATTTTAAATTTAGTAAAATATCTAAACTTTAATTTTGCTAAGATTTTAATATAATTTTGCATTTATATAAGCTTTAATATAATTTTATTTTTTTTAGATTTTTATAAATTTTTTAATATAATTTTATTTTTTTATTTAAATAATTTGTAAAACCTTTAAGTTTTATTTAGTAATCTTAACTATAAATATAATAATCAGCAATAAATAAGATAGATTAAATTTAACTGAATTCTTAATATATATCAATCAGTTAAATCAATTTATAAATCAGTTCAAGATATTTTATTATTAAGAATTAACTGATTTAAGACTTTCAATACCAGAATGTTCTTTGATTAAGATAAAATTAGATTAAGAATTAATAATCAACTTGATAAATTGCCTATAAAATATATAGAAAAACATTGATCTTTTTTTAGAATTTTATTTATTAAAATTAAATAAACTATATCTCAGCAACTAGTGATCCAATATTAATAATTATAACTCATTTACTTTATTTTTATAAAAAAAATCAAATAGTAACTATTTATCTCAAATGGATTAATATTAATAAAGATATTAAATTTTAAATTTTTTGGGTTAACTATTTTATCAAATCCAAAATAAATAATCTTAGCTATAAATTAAATTTTAATAAAATTATAAAAAATTAATAAAATTTTATTATAAAATATTTTTTGTAAATATAAAATAAATATTATAATATAATATATATAATATATAAAATATTAATTAATTTAAAAAAATATATTTTTTTAAAATTTATAAGTATAATTAATTAAATTATTTATAGTTTATAGAATATTATCATCTTATTTATATTTTAAAATTTAAATTTAAATTAGAAAAATTTATTAGTATATTATTTTATATTTTATTGATTAGTTTATTAGTATTAAAACTTTAAATTTGACCTAATAGGTTAGATGATCTGACAGGTTAACCTATTTATTCCTGTATTACTACTAAAAATTTTACTCTTATGTAATATTTGGTTGTTATTACAGTATTAACAAATTAACTATGTGATAAATAAAAGGTGACAAATATAATTTTGTATTATGAAAAAATTCTAAGTTTACAGAATACTTATAAAAATAGAAAACACAAAAAATGTGATATGGAATAATAAATATTTCTATGATCACGTGAAGGTAGAATTTTTAGTGATAATACTGAAAAAATGGTTAACCAAAAAAATTCAAAATTTAATATTTTTATTAATATTAATTCATTTAAGATAAATAGTTACTATTTGATTCTTTTTATAAAAATGAAGTAAATTAGCTATAATTTATTAATTTTAGATTACTAGTTACCAAAATGTAACTTGTTTAATTTACTATATAAAATTTTAAAATACATATTATAAATTAATATATAAATACAAAATATTACATATCTTTATCAATATTAATCTGTTTGAAATAAAATAACTACCATTCAATTTGTTATATTAAGATAATTTAATAAGCTATATTATATCATTTATCGATTACTATATATCAAAATATCTCAAAAAAACTATTTTATCAATTTTCTTGATATGATCTGTAACCTAATCCAATCTGATACTTCAGGTTAAATTAAATCAATTATCTAATCTGTTCTGATCCATTCAGAACTCTAATTAGTATTATATTAAACTAATATTTTTTGCTAACAACTAATATCAAATATAATAAAATATTACTTTATTATACTTTTCATTATTATAAGACTAATTTAAAGCATAATCTTATGTGACCTACATAATATACTTTTATTTGATATAAAATTATATCAGTTAAGATTCTTTATTGATTGGTAAAAATAGGTTATTTTCATTTAATATTTTGATTCTATAACTGATATAGCTACTCCTTTATCTAATAATATATATTTATAACATTAATTATATTTTATTATTTAATTAAAAATTGGATTAGATTATACTCTTATATAACAAATTAATTTTTTAATTATATATATAATCTAAATAAAGTAATTATATTAAAATTAATTAAAATAACTTTGCAATAGATATAAAACTAACAAAAAAATTTAATTATTTCTATGTAAAATATAATTATGATATATTTACTTTTATGTTACTACAAAATTTTAATTTTATTTGATCAGAAGTCAAAATTAGAACAAATTATATTAATCAATTTCTCTCAAATAAATGGGAGTTTATACTGTAATAACTCATTTGTAATAGTGATTAATGTTAATAACATTTGTTAAGAAATGCTGATCAAATGAACTAAGGATTATTAAAATCTACCGACTGGTGTCAAAACTGTTTGAAAACGTATCCTATCATTTTCTAATTAAATCATTAAAGCTAAGGTTTTCAGATATTCAAATATTTGTTTGCAAATAAAGTTTTCAATCTTTTATTTTTTATTTTTATTTTTTTATCCTCCTTCAGCCTTAAATAATCTTAGGATCGAACAGAATACCTTTGTTTTTAAAAAAAAAGAAAAAAAAAATGTAAGACCTTAGAAGAATTATCCAAAGTGATTTTCGGATTTTCGTGATTTTTCGATAATCAAATTAATTTGAAATCCAAAAAACGTGACGTAAAATTAGTTATCATATGATTTCGCAGTATTTAAAGTATTTAAGCGCAGTATGATTTTGGTTTTATGGTCACATGAAAATAATTAAATGAATTTCTGATTTTGAATGAACTATCACAATAACGAAATGATAGCAGTGTTATAATTCCGAAAGTCCGTACTCCATAACAAATTTAAAAAAGCCAACTACATATTCAAACTTAGTTGTTAAGTTGTCACGACATAAATAGAATAACTAACCAGCATTAATTTTGCACGTAACAGCTTAAAGGCACATATTTTTTGGTGATGTCTACAGCACTTCGAGCAAATTGGTCCTGCGAACGTTGCACCTTTATCAATGAAGTAGGTGATTTTAGAAGTTTCACGTAGATTTTAAAACTTTTATATCATTAAATTTAATATGACTCTTCTTGAAGGGAATTCACTTAACATGTGCGGCGTGCTTTCTCACTCGAACTGATGCCAAAGACTTACCCGTTCAGGTATTATTACGATCAACATTCTCCTTGACAGATATTATGGGTGCTTGTTGATAGAAAAGAAGAGTTCTAGAATTTAACCGAAAATTATTTTCATGGAAATTGGTTATGTAAAGTCATCTTAAAGAAAACAATTGTTGATAATGGTCAATTATTCTATTGAAAAGCGCCCATATGTTCAGTATTAATAATAAATGAATTGTCGATTTTTTTTTACTTTATAGTGGGAATGGAGAGCAAATCCAGATCAGTGGATTCCCTATGACTTGGCATCATCGTCCGAACTCGAAGATGCGTATCAACATAAGAAGGCTGCCATTTTTCCAAAGCAAGGGTATTTTGCTTCAATACCAGATCGATATGAAGTGCGATTCAATTATGCATTGGGACGTTTTCAACAGCATAATCTCTCAAGTGGTGGAATTCGTCGAATTAGAAGGGTCGCTAATGGTGCAACTTTAAACTAAAATTTTTCTCTTGTAATTCAATGAAATTTTTTTTAAAAAACCAAAATCTAATATTAATTTATTATTTTGTAATGAAAAGATGACAACTCAATTTTGCAACCTGTTGCATTTCATGAAGTGACATCTGAAGATAGTTGTATCATTTGTCTGGATGTTTTTCAAGATCCCAGTTCAGTCTCTGTTGAACAACAAATTGTTAAACTTCCTCCTTGTCACGGTCATTATTTTCATCGATCATGTGTTGCAGGTGAATTTCCTATATTTATGGTCGTGTCGTTTCATTTTATCTTAATTAAAATTTACCTTTATCCTTTAGCTGCAATTAAACTAAGAGATGAATGTCCAATGTGCAAGAAAAGACTTGATTATTAAAGTGTTTGATTTATTGATAGGTGATTTAAACTATAGAGAAAGGTAGTATCTAGCAAACAGCAAATTTTTTTATGCCATTTTGTCGATTTATATATATATTTTTTATATACACATATATACATATATATTAATATCTGTCAAAAAAAAAAAAAAAAAAAAAATGGAAAGATTAATTTCAGATGTCATTTTTAGCAGATTATTTATTGTACCTTTCTTTCTTTTTTTTTTTTGTTAAATAAATTTTTTTTTTTGATAAGGAAAAAAAAAAAAAAGGATCCAATTTGACTTCCTACATATAACTTTTTTTTAAAAATATTATATTTACATTTTTTTAAAAGGGGAAATTTCAAAATTCAAATATTTACAGAGCATTATATCTACTTAGTAAAGAATGCATTTATATTATAATGATGATTTATAATTAATTATTTCAAGAAATCTGCAAATCATCGTTATGATGATATTAAATAAATAAATATATATATAGATACAATGTATTATTTATGCTGCTGATGATGTAATGAAAGTATGCTTTTATTACATTGGTGATAAAAAGAATGTATAGTAATATCTATTTTAAAGTCAAAGTTGATGATATTCATCCTGTAAATGTAATTTCCGAAGTTTGCTATTCATTGAAATAAATCAATAAATCTTTCTTTGGCAACACTATTAATTAGTTAAAGAAATAACGAAAGGGATAATTAGTAAGCATCATTTAAGAAATAATTAGAAATTATACATAAATTCTTACCGTCTTGTTGCTTCCTGTAATGATTCAGTAGTGCTATTTTGACTCTTTTTCCCTCCTGCACCAAGACCGACTCTTCCCTCGTTGGTAATAAATTGGACTGGATCCAAAATTCCAGTACCATGTCGTCCTAAACCTTGTCCTTCCTTCCACCCCATCTTCTGTAGAAGTTTATTTCCCTTATTATCTGAACCGATTTTTGTTTGCAGATTCTTTGCTTCTTCCGCTGATACTTGAGCTATATCCTCCCAATCTTTCTTTACTGGTCCATTATCAGGATGAATTTCTCTTCTTAAAGCAGCCCTATCAACATATTTTTTTTGCTTTTGATTGATATTAGATGAACCCATATATTTACGTTTCAAACGATTCAGCTCCTCGCGCCGCTGAAATTCTAAAAATTCTTTTTGTGTTGTATTATTATTAATATTATTACCAATGTTTGTAATCAAATCACCTTCAAGATTTTTCTGTTTAGATTTATTCATGTTATTAGAAATGCCATCGTTCTTTTGAGATATGTCAATCACCTTTCCCTCCGTTACGGTGCAAATATCACATGTCCATTGTTTATGCAAATGCACTTGAAATTTGGTACTTCCAACGACAACTTCATCCATATGATTTAACTGATATGGCTTGGAACTCATCTTACTTTCCGATAATCGTTGAGAATTGACAAAAGTTCCATTTTGCGAACCTATATCAACAATAAAGAATGCATCAACAGAATTTGAAGTGGGAGATCCTCCTTCTTCATTATTGTTACTGCAAAAGATTTGGCAGTGATGTTTTGATGTTGGCATTTCAGCTAATCGAAGTCGTCGGTCATCCCATCTGTCCCTTCCCATGGAAATCCCATTTGCATCAACCAGAACCAAATGTCCCGCTTTAAGAATTCCGGATTCAATTACCACCAATCTAAGGGTTGCATCGCTACCAGGTTCTCCTTGTTCTATTGCAGCATCATCGGAAGTCGATGAATATACTAATGATGTTGGATCAATTGGCGTATAAGTTTGGGTACTTTCATCATATACTGAATAAACTCCAGAATGCACGTCAAACCAAACATTATTCTCAGGATTAAAATAATATCTCACTTCTACCGTTGCTTTATATCCAAGTGGTATAGGATATCTATGTGTTGCGTCCTTATGTTGATCTTGTCCATTGGTATCATTCTCATAAGAGGAAGAAGCTGTCCCGCATGCTTCAGAATCTGATAATTGACCTTCCTCGCGTGTACTTTCTGTTGAATTCTCAGATTCTTTATCAGAATTCGATGGATCTTCTTCATCTTTATTCGTTTCGTCAAATTTGCCGATCCCACCTTGATAGTTCTCTATTTTATTGTTAAAATACTTCCAATCTTGTATGTCTGCGTCCCAGAAAGCGTACATTTTTGTTGATTCACAATAATAATAACCAGTGCCTTCATCATACTTCCAATCTTCAGAACTACTTTCCCGATTTTTCAACTCTTCATACGCTTGCAGTGCATCTTCAAAAATGGATCTACCTTCCACAGATTTAGATTCCTGTTCAGCAAAATAAGAACAATTTTTATTTTTAGGACTTGCGCGAGGTCTTGTCAAGATTTTGTAATCATACGGAGCATCTTCCATAGTCGCCGACTCTTGATCGGGTTTGATAAGTAAAATTAGAACAAGTAATAAAAAAATGGTTTTTATTTAAAAACAATTCTCAAACGGTAAAAACGGTACGGTATAGACATGCCGATAATAGCGATAGATACCAATATGTAATTGATTTCCCGATATGGTGATGCATTACATACAGAACTTACGTGAAGCGAAAAAAAATATTCATTAATTAATAACTCTCTTTTTTAACAACCCCTCAGAATGGATGATTCCGAACTTCAAGCAATTCGACAAGCTAGGTTACGCGAGTTGCAAGCTCAACATACGTCTGTGAGTTTCAAATTTTTTTGAAAGATTTTAAAGTAAGCTAACTTAGATTTCATTCGTTCTGTTAACTCTTTTTTTTTTCATTCATTTAGGGTGGTGGCTCCAAACCGACGGAGGAAGACAGCGAGCAAAAACGGTAAAAATCCGCTTTGAGCTGATAAAATTTCTTATTCTAATTAAAATTACAGAAGGGTTCATTTTTGCTAAATATTTTAGCTGGAATATTTTACAGCCAAAAAGAAGAGACGAGGCAAGCAATGGTAACTATGACCTTTATTTACTTTTATATACGTTTTCCTTTAAAATATTTTTTTTTAAATGTTTTTAAATGAATATATCGGAATAGCTGACACAAATTCTGGAAAATCAAGCTCGTGAGCGACGTAAGTACATATGAGCAAGTGATTTAATAATTATAATATTTTAATTAACTTTATTTTCAAATTAAAGTCGCAAGGATCTCTATGGTAAAGGCCGATAAAGCGCGTGCAGTTGAGGATCTTTTAATTCGCATGGTTCAAGCAGGTCAATTACGTGGGAAAGTAAGCGAGTCTCAGTTAATTGAGTTATTGGAACAAATTAATCAACAGCAAAAACCTGAAACGAAAATTGTGGTATTTATTGTATATTTTATGTTAATTCTTTAAATGTCAATTTTCTTTTTTGGTAACTTTATTTAATTTTGCAAAAAAGTTTAACCGACGGAGATTTGATTATGAAGACGAAGATGACTATAACTTTTGAAATATTTAATAAAGTAGTAATTTACATTGTCGAAAATTTACACGTTTAACCAAATTGCTCATCGAGCAATCAAAAAATACTTTTCATTTATATAACTTAATTTCGCGAACCATAAAATAAGGAAGTTCCTTGGAACGCGTTTAAAGCTAGCTAATGCAATACATCAATGTTAATAATAAATATTATGTCTGGTAATATGCGTGATTTATGGTCATAATGAAGTTTAAAAGATTCCGATACAAAATAAAAATTTCAACGAAGAGTATGTGGAAATTTTTTTTTTTTTTTGATAAACTATTATTTTTTTTATCGTTATTTTTTTATAAAATTTTATTTGTTAAACTTATATGTGAAGGTGATTCATAAGACAAGCTTTCTTTTAGATATGTGATACATAATAATCAATAATACTATTTCTTATGTCAAGATCATAGCTCTATGATTTTCAAACCTAAACATATGTACGGAAATGCGAAAATTGTGATGGATAGCGCAAATATTATACATTAAATGATGTATAAGAAATGTTAAGTGCGGAAATTCACCAATCATGTGCACGCGGTACATGACCGCACTACCAAAATCATAAAATGCTTTATAGTCCAAAGAAATATTCTTAAGGTATATTAATATCTCTATATTATAATTTTTGCATCTAATCCTTCAATATTCTGAATGTTTTTATATCAACTACATATCTTTGTATGTAAGTTTATTATATAGATTCCCTTTTTTTTTTGCTTTTGTTGTTAAAATTTATAATAAGAGTAACAAAGCATCCTTTAACTGTTTTTTTTATTATCCTTTATATTTCCTGTTCATAATATTTAAAACCTCAAAAGAAGAATCAAATTTATTAATTAAGAATTTGATTATTTTTTGATACATTTTATTTTGCAATCATTTAATTTTTGTTTCATATGAAAGATAACTTAGTTAATATATTTGCTTATTTTTTCATTTTAAAATTAAAACATTAGTCTATCTTTTTTAAATGAATAAAATACAAACTTTGAATTAATTAAACTATATAAACTTTTACTTGTATTTTACAGATATATTTCATATATTATATACTTAATAAAACATCTAAGCATTTATTATAATTTCTCTTATTTTAAAATGAAATAAATATATAAATTATATTGTTAACAAAAGAAATTACAGTTTTTAATATCACATAAATTCTGCTAATCAATGATAATCTCATATTAAATGATCTCTAAATAGTGATCAATATTAATTTTCTGTTTCACCTCTTTCTTCTGTTTCTTTTATATTATTTGCATAGCCTATTTATTCTGTTTTTTTGTTTTATTTATAATTCTTTTAATATCTATAATTTGTTTTATTTCTTTTATTATCTTTATAATTTATTTTATTTTTATTATTTTTTTACATTTAAATATATTTTTCAAGTTATAAATAAGAAATCAATTTAAATCTACAAAAATTATTTTTTCTTTAATATTATTCCTTATATATAATTTAATTGTGATATTCTACAATAACTTACTTTAAATTTATTATTAAGTTTAGCTTAATAAATCTTAAATTCTAAGATGTATAAATTGTAGTATTAATTTAAGTATAATAAATATTTGTAAAACTTAAAAAAAATCTCAAATTATAAACTCTGATAAATAGAATTAGCTATCATAACTTATTAAAATAATCGAAATTGAAACTAATAATAATATTTTTATTTTTTAATTATTGAGTTTATATTTTTTTTTAATAATAAATTAAAAATTATGAAATTATATAATATTAAATTATTTCTAAAAAATTTATATATAAATAATCATTATCTATTATGATTGTTTTATATAATAATTTTTAGTTTTTTTTAGCTTTTTTATATTATATTTTCTTTAATTATCAAAGTTTTATTAATATTTTTATTAGTTACTTTATAGATACTTTATTATATAATTTTTAAAATTTAATTCTGATTAAATAATAATTTAAAAAATTATATTTTTATTATATATAATCTTTATAATTTATTTTTTTTCTTGTAAAATATTATTTTTTTTTATATTTATTTATAATTCATATTAAATATTTGAAATTTTATCTATTTAAAATATTTAAAATTATATGAAAATTAAGTAAAATTTAAAGAAATAATTAAGGATTGTAAAGTAAGTAAATCCTAATTAAGAAAATATAATATATAATTATATAAAATATATAATCAATATTTTTAGTTATTTGAATTTATATAAAAGGAAATTCAAAAGAAAGTAAAATAAAATTAATGAAAAATATGAAGAATAATTTAAAACTTCTTTTTGAAAAAAATCTGATAAATATTTAAAAATATATTCTATTTGATATTTACATTAAAATTTAATTTAATTTAAACTTTTATTTTTTTAGTTTCTCAAATAGAAAATAAAAGATAATCTAAATTAAAGTAATGTAAAGTTTTATTATTTAAGTTTTAATTATTTAAACTTATTTTAATCAAAATTTTATTATTACTTTACCAGAAAATTTAAATACTTCTCATTTTTTTCAATTCTTCTTTTTCATAAAAATCTATCACATTATTATTATTATCAAATATTAAATACTATTACAAATTATTCTATTTTTTTTAAATCTAATTATTATTATAACTATTATTATGCTTTATTTTTTTTAAACATAATTTTTAACTATTACTTTTGTTATCTTATTTCTTTTTCAATTTTCTCAATTTTTATATTTAGTTTTTTTTTTAGTTTTTTTTTTTTTTTTGATATTTTGCTAAAAAAAATATTTTACTAAATAAAACTTGTTATTTTTATATAATATTTAGAATCAATAGTTATCCTTTCAAACATATTTTAAAGAAATTTATCTGTAATTTTTTTAATAATTAAAATTATTTATAATATTTTTAAATATTTTTAAAATGACTTATTTAAAAATTAATATTTTTATAATAAATTTTATGATATTTTTTAAGTAAAAATTCAAAAAAATTGTAATTAATTAGTGATATTATAAAAATAAATAAATGATAAATTATTATAAAAAAATTAAAATTTTAAACTTATATATCTTATTATTTATTAATCTCAAAAATATAAAATATAATCATTTTAATAGGTCTTAATAAGATAAATTAACAAACTATATTTTATTTTTTATAATCTTTAGATAATAAATTATTTTAAAAAATTAAAAAAATTAAAAAATGATGTATATTAATAATTATTAATTTTAAACTTTAAAAATATTATCATTAAATATATCTTAATATAACAAATCTAATAAATTTTATTTTATCTTTTATGATCATTAGATATTAAAATATTATAATTTTTCTACAATATTTTATAATTAATTTTATACTTACACTTTAAAAAATAGGTTAATTTATATTTAACTAAAAGTAAGTATACTTTAATATTTATAAATTAATTTTATTCATAGTTTTATTTTTTTATTTTATTTATATATCATTATTATAATCAATAATAAAATTAATTAACATACAAAAATAAAAATATTTTATAAAGTTTTTATTTCATTGATTATAATTTTTCCAAATTTTTTTTAGATAAATAATAATAATAATTTTATTATTTAGATTTTTTTAAATAAATTATTAAATATAATTGAAACTGTGATTGAAAATTCAGTTAAATTATCAGTTGAATTGATGATCTAACTATATTGAATTATATGATAAAATTGATAATCATAATTAAAGTTACTAGATAAAACCTAGAGGTTTTATAAGTTATCTAAATAAAAAAAATAATATTTAGTAAAATTATATTAAAATTTTATTAAAAAATCTGCAAGATTCTGAAAAAGGTAAAATTATATCAAAGTTTATAAAATTATAAAATTATATCAAAACCTTAGTAAAAATTTAGCAAAATTAAAGTTTAAATTTTTTGTCAAATTTAAATACATTTAGATAAGTAACTTTAATTATAATTTTTAATTTTAAAAATAAATTAAATCAGTACAATTATATAATCAGATTAAAACTAGATTATTTTTAACCATTAATATCCCTATTAGCAATAATTTAAATAATAAAGTTTGTAAATAAATTATAAAAATTTTATTATATTGTTAACATTAAAAATTTATTTTAGAAAAATGATTTACAAAAGTTATTAGATTTAATTTCATATAAATTATATTAAGAAAGATCTTATATTACATCATTAAAATTAATTGACATATGGGAGGGTTTCTAGGAAAATCAGGTTCCGAGAAATTTTTCACTTAAATTAAGAGCTTAATACATTTTAATCTAATAACATCAAAAACTAAAATGCAATAAAAATCTCAATTTTGTTAAAAAATTCCCGAAACCTGATTTTCCTAGCAATCAACCCATATTGTATTATAAAACCAAAACTGATTTATCTGATTTGTAAGATTTGTAAAATTTATCTATTTTTTCTGTTTCTTCTGTATTTTCTATACAGCCTGTTTATTCTGTTTATTCTATTTTATCTGTAATTCTTTTAACATCTGTAATTTATTTTATTTTTTTTTATTATTTTATAGTTTATATTATTTTTAGTATTTTATTACATTTAAGTATATTTTTATTGAAATAGATATCTATATTTAGTTAATTTATAGTGTAATAATTAGTTAGCTATAATAAATTAATTTATATAAATAGAATAGCTTTTTGCTTAAATTATAAATTAACCCTTTTGTAAATTTTAAGTTATTAATAAAGAAATCAATTTAAATCTTCACAAATTATTTTTCTCTTAACATTGTCTCTTATCTAGAATTTGTTATAATACTCTATACTAACTTATTATTAAATTTATTATCACAAGTTGATTAAATAAATCTTAAATTCTAAGATATAATAAATTGTCAAATTGATTCAAATATAATAGATATCTATAAAATTTAGAAAAAATCCTAAAGTTAGAAACTTTAATATGTAAAATAAATTATTGAAGCCTTTCGACTTAGACATTAAAATAACTAAAATAAACTTAGTAATAATATATAGCAAATTAATCATATTTTCAAAGTTTAAAACTTTTTTATATAAAATATTATAAAGTATAATTATTAAAAATTAGTTGTATAATTAATCAACTGAGTTATTATCTGTATGATAATTAATTTTTATATAAACTATTTGTCTAATTAATTTTCTTATATAATCAATTTATATTACAATTATTTTTAAATATAAAATAAACTGTTATAACTTCTATAAAAAAGATCCTTATAATAAAATTTTTTCAATTAAAATTAACACTAGTAAAAATATTAATACTCTTAAAGCAGTTATCAATAATGATCTTAAAAGTGACATAGAGATAAAAAAAAATTTAAACTGTTTAAAGTTGATATTTTCTTAAAAAAAACTAAAGACAAAAAATTATTTCAATGCTTAAACTTGATAATCTTAATATTATTCTAGAAAAAAATAATAACTTATAAAAAAATTAGTAATTATTTAATATGCAACCAATCAATACAAATTTATATATTCTATATAATATCTTACTATTACTATTATTAAGTTAAAAATTAAGTCAATATAATTAGAGTTCTAGATGAGTCGAGTTAACTCACGAGTCAGATAAGTCGAATTGAATTTAAATCGAGTTGAGTTTATGTTTTTTTGACTCAATGATTTGTGAGTCAAGTTAAATTCAAGTTGAGTTAAATATTTAACTCAACTCAATTTAAACTCGACTTGATTCAAGTTGATTTGAACAATATTTTTTATTATTCAAGAAAAATGATGATGAATTATTCGACTTGAATGATTTTTTTTATCATTTAAGAAGAATGATGACAAATCGTTCAACTTGAATGATTTTTTTTATCGTTCAAGAAGAACAATAACAATATTTTTTTATCATTTGACTTGAAAGATAATGAATCATTTGCTCTTTTTTTCCTTCCTCTCTCCCGATCTTTTTGTTTTTTTTTTATTATTTTTTTTCAAAGTCGAATTGAGTTAAAATTGAGTTGAGTCAAATCAAATTGAGTTTAAAATTTATATAACTCGAATCAAATCAAATTGAAAGATTTTATAAAATAAATTTAACCTGACTTGACTTGAAAAAAGAGAGTCGAGTTGAGTTGATTTTTAAACTTGACTTGACTCGATTCATTTGGAACTCTAAACATAATATAGCTTAAATTTTTTTAAATTTTTTTTTATCTTCTTTATTATATTCTCTATAATACTAAATATTTATTTATTTTATACTTTTTTTCTTATTAATCTACTTAAAATACATATTTATATTATTATAAAATAATCTATTTTTAATAAGTAAATCATAATAAATTTAATTAATGTATCTTAGCTTAAATTTTAATAATTATATTTTATATCATTTTATTTTCAACTAATAAAATTCAATAAGAAAAAAAGCTTTAGAAGAAAGTAAAATAACTTTTTATTGTTTAGTCTTTTATTATCTAATTTTTAAAAATTTTGTTTAATTAATAAAGAAAACATAGAAAATCAATAATAAATAAATTAACTTTATCATTATTTTATAAATCTAATAATAAAAAGAAAATAATAACAAGAATAGAATTTACTTTTTGAAAAAATTAAAATATTCTTTCATAATATTATATGAAATACAAATATATAAAAAGTTTATTTACATAGTAAAAATAATATTAATATTAAAAAAGTAAATATATATATAATTAATAAATTCAATTTCTTATTTACTAGATAAATTCTCTATACAGTTTTTAACTTATCATTTTATTTATTCTTTTATATTATTTGAGTAATATAACTTTTGAACATATTATCAAATATGTCAAATTAAAATTCATTTTATATAAATATCTCTCTTTATAAATGTTCTAATAAATATTTAAAATTTTGTGTAGATATAAATTATATTAATATTTTTTAGTTACTTTAGTATAGTAAACTGAAAAATAATTAGAAAAGATTCTATAAATATATTATTTTTTTAATAAAATATACTTAATAGATAATAATAAAATCTCAAATAATACTAATATATTACATAATGTTTTGTATAAAATTTATATAAAAATATTTTTTAAACAAATAAATAGAGTTTACATAGATTAATTTAATTTTAAAATACTTATATGTAGAATTAATTAAATGAAAATAAAAGCTATAAATATATAGAATTAATTATTTTTTTATTGATAAGATAATTAAACATTAAATAAGTATAGAGGTTTAAAAAAATAAAGAATAGAGCAGAATTCAAAAAAATAAAATAAAATTAAAAAAAATAAAAAATAAAAAGAATTTAAAAAATTAAAATAGAAGTTAAAAAATAAAAAAATAAATAGTATGAAGTTTTATTTTTAACTTTTATTCTAATTTTTTGAATTTTACTTTATTTTTTTATTTTTAACTTTTGTTCTATTTTTTAAATTTTGGATTTTATTTTTTTATTTTTCAACTTCTATTCTAATTTTTAAATTTTATACTTTTAATATTAATTAATATTAATTATTTAAATTTACATTTATATATCTAAGTAAGTTCAATGATTTTATGATATAATATAATATAAATATTTATGTATTATAATCAAATTATGTGATAAAATTATTTTAAAAATTTTTATATTATGTGATATTATTTAGTGAATTTATAAAAATATTTGATTTTATGTATAATAAAAAATTTAAAATTTATTATAAAATTTATTATTTAATAAAAGTATTAATGTATTAAATATATACAGCCAGACTCCTATACAGTCATCTCCTATATAGTCACACCTCTTTATAAACACCTATTTTTATATAATAGAATTTAATATTATTAGATTACCTCTATACATTCACAAATCGGCTATAGTCACTATCATCTTACACTTATAATGTACATATTATTTTTGTTAATAATTAGACTCCTTTATAATCACAAATTTCTGATTGGCTTATATCAAAGAAATTTAATTGGTTGATCTCATAAAATGTAGCACAGAAAATTGTAACAAGTAAAAATGTAACGCACACTTAAAATGATAACGGTAAAATATAATAAAGCTTAGAAAATAGAACAATAATTTGTAACACTTGGGAAAATAGAACAATTTTCTTGAATTTTCATTTTCTGCGTTCGTTTTATGATGATAGTTTTTTCACATCAAATAATAGCTATGATATTATAAACTCTAAACAATTATTATAACTTTATCATTAAAAAGCTTCTTCAAAAACCCTCTTTTAAAGCAATTCTCAAATAATCTTTATTTTTTTTGTCTTCTTTGTTTAATTAGTTTTTTACAATATCTAATAGACTCAAATAGCATCGCTTAGTTATAAGTATTAACCTTAAACAATAAATTTGTAAATGAGCAAAAAAAAATAGTAATAAAACACATTCTGAAGTTACAGCTTATTTTACTAAAAAAAACCTAACTTTAAATATCGATTGCAGTACTGTAACAAAAATATTAGCCAAAAGTAAAAAGTGGACCTCTGTGTTAGAAATTGAAGGTTCTAAAAAAATTTTCAGATATAAAGGAGTCAAGTTTCCAGAACTTGATTGTGCTATGAATTTATGGGTAGAAAATTTTACAGCAAATGGGATCATTCTAACAGATTTATTAATAAAAGAAAAGGCAAGATTTTTTGTTAATACACTTAAATAAGAAAATGAGTGCGTGTTTTCTAATGGTTAGCTATATAAGTTTAAGAAATGTAATAATATTTATAAATATTGTATATACAGAGAGTCAGAAAATGCATCATTTGTATTACTTCTAGAAAAATGAGCAAAATTATAATTAATTTTAGGTCGATATACTCTTGATAGAATTTACAACATTGATGAAACAGTAAGTTTTTAAAAAAAGTTTATATTTTATTTATATTATTATTCTTCTAAAACTAATATAATTTACTTATTAAAAAGGGTCTTTTCTATCAAATGCCTCTTAGTCAAATTCTTTCTACTAAATCTATTTCTGATCAAAAAAGATAAGTCAAGAATCACTGTACTTCTTAGCGTTAATGCAACTAGAACAGATAAACTCAAACCATAGGTACTTAGTAATGCAAAATGTCTAAGATCACTTTTGAAGGTTAATTTAGGGTCTCTTCTAGTTTACTACCATAGAAATCTAAAAGTATGGATAAATTCTTTAGTTTTTGAAGAGGTGCTTCGTGAAATAGATAATTATTTTAGGATACAATACAAAAAGATTTTACTTTTGATTAATAATGCTCCATCACATTTCAATCTATATAGTTTATCAACTTTAGGAATTGAACAAGACAATCAAGATGAAGATAATAATGGTGAAATTAAATTTGCAGTTAGTGGTTCAAACGGTTATGATGGTCATGGTGATAGATCAAGAGGTTGTGATAGTTGTGGTGGTAGATTAAAAGGTCGTGATAGTCGTGATGGTAGATCAAGAGGTCATGGTAGTTGTGATGATAAATCAAGAGGTTATGATGGTCATGATAGTGAATCAAGATGTCGTGATGATCATGGTAGTAGATCAAGAGGTCGTGGTAGTCATAGTGGTGGATCAAATATTTTCTAGCAACTAACTCATATTGAGATTGTTTTTTTACCTCCAAATACTACAAGTCATTTTCAACCACTTGACACCAGAATTATTGCAAATTTCAAGAGTTATTTTAAAAGAAAATACTGTCATCATATACTAGATCTTTTTGAAGATAGAAAAGACATTAATAAGAAGAAAATTAGTATTAAAGAAGCAATAAATTATATTGCAAAAGCATGAGATTGTATAACTGAAGAAACAATTCAGAATTGTTGAAAAGAAATCAGAATTCTTCCTTTTTTGATTGATGAAGATATGGATGATGCGATACAAATTTAACAAGAAGAAGAAGCAGATATTAATCAAATAATTGAAGAACTTGATATGAATGATCCTTTTGCAGCTTTATTGGCAGATACATTGAATGATTTCTTTAATGACTTGGAGGGAATTCCAACTAAAGATATTTTGGATGAAAATGATATTATAAAACTTGTTAAAGAGGAAATGCATAATGGAAGTAATGAAAATAGTGATTCTGAAGAAGAACAAACGCCAGTATCTCTAAGCGATGCTTTTAAGTCTTTACAAACATAGATTACATTTTTTGAGCAACAGCAAATGGATGAATTTTGTGTAACAGGTATAAAGATCTTTAACAAATATTTTAAAATAGTCAAATGACTTGAACTACAATCTCGAAAGTAAGTTTTAATTACAGATTTTTTAGCGGTTAATTAATATATAATTTACATAGCATTTATTATAATATTACATAGCATTTAAATTTACATTTAATAAAAGTATTCTAAAAATTCACCATTGTTATATTTAATAAAATATTTTAAAAATTAACTATTATTGCATTTTTCAAGTATTTTAAAAACTAAGTAACAGGAATCATTATTAAATCCTAGAGTGTAATACAGATTTTTTATATAGTCACTGCACATGATTTTTAATATGATTGTGATTGTATAGATGTTACCCTTTTACAGTCATACCTCTATATAATTACTAGTTTTGAGAGAATCAATTAAGTGACTATATAGGAGTCTGACTATACTTTCTAATTTCTAAATCCTAATTTTCTATTTCTAAAATATTATTAATTATTAAAATATAACATATTTAATTTCTTTAGAGAATTATAAGATAAACTTTATCAATTATTAGAGTTTTGAATGAGTTAAGTTAATTTACAAGTCAGATAAGCTAAATCAAATTTAAATCAAGTTGAATTTATTTTTTTTTTAATTTGATAATTTACAAATTATGCTAAATTTAAGTCAAATTAATCCAAGTTGACTTGAAATTGATTCTTAATTTTTATTAATTTTTTTTTTTCTTTCTTTTCTCTTTGATCTTTTCTTATTATTTTTTTTATTATTATTATTTATTTTATTTTTTTTTATTATTTTTTGGATTTTTTTTGGATTTTAATTTTTTTTATTTATTTTTTTTTTTAATTCTTAATTTTTCCTTGATCTTTTTATTTTTATTTTATTTTTTTTAATTTAATTTTATTTATTTTTTCCTTTTCTATTCTCTCTCTTGATTTTTTCATTTTTATTTTTTTATTTTTTAATTTTTTAATTTTTTTCATTTTCATTTTCATTTTCATTTTTTTAATTTAATTTTATTTATTTTTTCCTTTTCTTTCCATTTTTCATTTTTGTTTTTAAAATTTTTAATTTTTTTTATTATTTTTTTAATTTTTTGTGTTGTTTTCATTTTTTAATTTAATTCATTTTATTTTCCCTTCTTTTTTCTTTCTCTCTTATTGAATTGAGTTTAAAATTTATATAACTTAAATCAAGTCAAGTTGAAAGATTTTATAAAATAAATTTGATTCAACTCAACTCAAAATATGAGTCAAATAGAGTTAATCTTTTAACTTAACTGAACTCAACTTATTCAAAACTTTACCAATTATTATCTAAAAGAAAATTATATAAAAAAACTTTGTTTAATTGCATAATTTGATATTAGTAGCCAAATATAATTCAAAACAATATTGAAAAGAATTGATAATTACCATTACTTTATTTAACTAATATTAATTCAATTTAAGTTTACCTAAATATTCATTATCTAAGCTACAATAAATTTCTTATTTTTGTAATAATGTATTTGATGGATTGGTAAATTCTTTAATTATATTGTCAAATATTTTTCATAAAGAATTTCAGTATAGATATATCTAGAATCAAAAACTTGATATACATAAAAAAGTAATTGAACTGGATGATAGAAATATGCACAACAAATTTGCTATAAGCTACTTCTAAATAATATAAAAATCATTTAGATTAAATTAAAACTGAATTATTAAATTTTTTAAAGTAGATCTAAAATTATTTAAATTCCTATGCATTTTGATATTAGTTGTGAAATATTAAAGTCAAAATTTAACAAGAGAAATAACAGGTTTTTTTGATTGCTAAAAAAATCAAAGTCTTAATTAAATAATTTCATTAGTATAAGAAGAAATAAAATTGAGATAAATAATAATAATTCTTAATTCTTGTTTATTTTATAGATAAGAATTAATAATTGCTAACATATTATATTTTATGTTATTATTAGTTTTTACTTTTAAAAAAAAACTAATAGATAATATAGTTTTTTATATAAATTACCAGCTGAAATCAAAAATTCTAATGGGTTGCATTACATAAAGGAATTTTGCATAGTGAAGAAATTTTATGCATTTTCAAATAAGTAATATATTTTCTTTAATTTTATTCAAAAATCTTTTAGAATATAAAATTAAGGTAATATTTTCTATGTATCCCTAAAATATTATATTTATAAGAAATATTATTAGTTAAAATAGAATTATTATAAAAAAATAAAATAATTTATGATAAAATGTGATATCATTAAAATAAAATTTAAAAAAAATATTTCTAATTTTATTTTCTTAAAAATAATGATGTTTTAAGAAAACTTTAATAAAAATCTATAATCTATTCAAAAAAAGATTTAATTTCTTTTAATATACACTATAAAATGTAAACTATAAAAATAATTAATTACAAATAAGTAACAACTTTTATACTGAATTATCACTTTTATCATCTTTACCACTCTGCCCATTTGTTTATAAAGTTTTTTTATATACTATTTCATAAAATATAAATTCATTCTACTTTACCTTAATATATAAAATAAGAAAGATTCTTACATAATTTTCAATTCCTCTTTATCTTAATATATATAATTATATATTGATAATAATAAATTAATTTCAAGAAATTTATCTGATAAGATTTATAATGTATGCATAATATAGCATATAGATTAACTGAGACATTAATAGCAATAAGATTTTATGATAACATTTTTTATATAGACAGCTAAATCTAAAAGAAATAAGCATAAAAAATTAAAAAATATATTAAATTGAGTAAAAATTATTATGAGAATTTATTTATTGTGGTATTTTTCATTTACTCAAGAAAATTGATTGAAACTAATTTTGTTTCTTCACAATAATAAAAAAGGATATTAATAACGCTTTGCATACAATTATTAATAATTTTATTTATAATTATAGTCACTAGTTTTGAATCAAAAAATAACTTAAATATTGGTAATAATTTTTATAAATATTAGGTAGGTAAATTTACCTAAGAATGAAAGCTTAAGGAAGAGAGCTTTCATTTTAATATGTTTTTTAAAAAATAAAAGTAAATAATTGATCTTTTTAAGAAGAATAATTACTTGCAAATATTTTTATAAGATCTTCAATAAGTTGTTTTGTTGACTAAGCAGCTATTTGAGTAGAGAAAAAGGTAAGTTTCTGTATTTTGTTCTAGTTTTTTTTATGATTTCTTATATTTGATATATGTTTTTAACTCTTGTAGTAATTATTTATAACAGATTTATACTTCTATTATACAAAAATATTATAGTAATTACAAAAAAATTATTATTATTAATGCGAAAAATATCTTTATATTCATTATATCTAATATGAATTGAAATAATTTATCTCTTTTTTAGTAGTATTACACTAGTCGAAATAGTCCAAATCGGCTAAAAATCGAATGGCCAATTTAGGCCGATTTTGATATTATTTATGTCCGATTTGCCATATTTTCTGATCAGCACAAACAGGTACCGATAGACGCTGATCGACCCTAATCGGACATGGCCATTTGGAACTTAAATTCAACCATAAATCAGCCTAAAACTGGTCTCAATTCGGCAACAATTCAGACACTGATAGAAACTGATCGATCCCAATCAGACATGGCTATTCAGAACTTAAATAACCATAAATCAGCCTAAAATTGGCCTCAATTCGGCAACAATTCAGACGCCGATAGACTCCAATTGGACAAGCAATTCAACTATAAATCAGCCAAAATTAGCCTCAATTCAGAATCAATTCGGCAACAATTCAGATATCGATCGATGCCAATCGACTCCAATCAGACAAGCAATTCAGCATCAATAATTAGTACATTTTATTTATTAAATTTA
>CAJVPP010000552.1:0-29999 GCA_910592005.1 Funneliformis mosseae
TAAATTTTAGTTACATATAATAAATAAGTACTTTAAATTAAAGGTATGTAGGATAATTTTGACTCAAAACTCAACTCAACTCGACTCATTAGGAATACTAGTATTAACTGCTTTTTTTATTGTAGTATCAATATCTATACAAATTCAATAGTCATTATCTTTTAATTCATAAAGTTTAAATTCTTTTTCTCCTTTCATTTACTTTTTGACCATTTTGAAAGTTAATAATTACATTCATTAGTATTACCTTTTTGAAGTAATCTCACAAAAGAATTTAGATATCTTCTTAATCAAAGTTAAAGCATATGCAGATAATCTATTTAATAACAAAGTTGATATTCTTGCTAGAAATTGTGTAAACTTTACAGTACTATAATTTAATTTATATAATGCTTCTAAGATTTCTTTATATTTTCAAATCTCATTTATTCTCATTCTAATACAATAATTTGTCAAAGAATTTTATTATAAAGCATCTATCTCTAAATTAATTAGACTAGATATTTTATTGAAAAATACCTTAATCATTTGCTCATATTAGCTGATCACATCTTTTACTTTAAAATATAATATCACTTTAACCTATACTAACTATATTACTTCTTTTTTAAGGAAAGAGAAATGCCAAAGATTCTTAAGATGCTTTCAATCTTAAAAGTACTTAAACAAAAACATCTATTCTTATATCTATCTAATCTTTTATATTTGTATTATGAAACAGCTGATGAAAATTTTTACTATATTTAGATTAAAGATGCTAATGATTATGATCATAACTGATTATAACTAGTCATAACTGTGATTAATATCAGTCAGTCAAAGGCTTCTGACTGATTAGTTAACTAACTAATTTTGACTGATTTTGACCAACCAGTTGACTGACTGAATAATCATGTTTTAAATAGTAAAAATACTTTGTAATAAATTAACAAAATCAACATTTTATTTTAATTATAAATAAATTAAAATTTTGAAATTTTAAAAAAAATAATTAAAGTTAGCAATAATGCTGTACTATTAAATAAAAATGACAAGATAGTTTTAAAAAATATCACATTATAATTGTTTAAGCAAGAATCAAAATTATAAATATTTGACTAAATTAAAATGTTTATTAAGTCAAAATTACTCAATTATATTATTATTAACTGGTTAATCAACTGGTTAGTTAAAATCATTTAGTTAACTAATTGGTCGGTTAAAGATCTTTGATCAACTGTTGATCAATTATTAACCAATCATAACCAACTATTACCATTCCTTATCTGGATATGTCTTATGATAATGTTAGGTTTTGAATACATTTTTTGATTTTAAATATTTGAACAAGATTTTGGATATAGAAAAATATATTCATAATCTGTTCAAAATTGTTTAAAATTGTCTAATTTCCTAATACTATTCTATGGTTAACTATGAAATAAAAATATTATTTAACAATTAAACGATTACTTAAAGTTTATCACAAATATATCAAACTTTGAAATTTAACAACTAAACTGTAAGCTTCTCTATACTTATAATTTAGCCTCATTTTATTTTAATTAAAGGGATTATTTTATTTATATAACTTTATTTATGATAAACTGGATAATATCTTATTATCAAAAACAGCATATTTTACTTTTATGTATTTAGTTTTTGATAATACTTAAAAAATTTGGACAGACCATTGTATTTTTTAAAAATTTTAGAAAAAACTGCAGATATTACTTTAGATATGAAGCAAAATAATTATATAATAGGTTACAATATATACTTTTGTTCTCTTATTAGTAATAATATACCTAATTCTATTAGTATTATAATATGATTAGAATCTTATTGATCAAAATTTTGATGCAGTAATGACTATATTTTCCATTTATTTCTCTCATTTTTATTTTCTAAAAAGTGATATACAATCAACTCTTAATATAATAAACTCTTGATATAATGAAAATTTTGAATAAATATAATAAAAATACTCTTATTATAGTAAATTAACCAATTAAATCTCTTAAAACTTTCACTATAATATTATAGCGAAGTTAAAGTCTAGGATATAGAATTTATTATAATAAAGATTAATTATATTTAGTTTAAGTTAAGTTTAATTTTAAGAGAATATAAAGTTAGTCTTCTTTAGATTAATCATAAAATAGTTAGACAAGATTTTTATTATTTCTTTGAACTGTATTTTATTTTTCAATTTTATACTTTAATTTTATATTTATAATTTACTTTTATTATAATAAAAATATAGCGAAACTACCTTACTTTTAAAAAAAATCTTGTAAAATTAAACATATTTAATCTTAATAACAAAAACTATATAATAATATTATTCTTTAAAATAAAATAGGATATTAGGTATAAAAATATTTATTAAAATATTTATATATTAACTTGATTATTGTATTTAAGGATGCTAATAGTCACAATTATAATCAATTATAACCAATCATATTTATGATCAATATCAGTCAGTCAAAGACTTCTGACTGATCAGTTGACTGACTGATTCTGACTAATTTTGACCAACTGGTTGACTAATTGACTTGAGACTAAACAATTATACTAGTAAAATACTTTATATTAAATTAATAAAATTAACATTTTAATTTAATTAAAATTTTGAAATTTTAAAAAATAATAAAATAATTAAAGTTTGTAATAATACTATGCTACTAAATAAAAATGACAAAGTAATTTTAAAAAAAATGAATGCTAGTATTATTAAAGTAATAATTAAAATTATAATACTAAATTTCTATTAAATCAAAACTGCTCAATTATATTATTATTAATTAGTCAATCAACTAGTCAGCTAAAATTAGTCAATCAATCAGTTAATTAATTAAAGATTTTTAATTAACTATTGACTAACTATTAATCAACTATGTCTGATTATTACTATTTCTAATTATATTATAATTTATATAGAATAAATAATAATAAATAATATTAATATTAAATTAATATTAATAAAAAATTATAAATGAAAAATGATATAGAAAAAAAATAATAAAGAAAACTCAAAAATAATCAAATAGAAATTTAAGAAATTTATGAAAATATGAAGGAGAATATAGAATAAAAAATATAATAGAAGATTAATAATAATGATTTAAAATTATTGATAAAAAATAATCATGAAAAATAGGAAAAAAAATAATAATAAAAAATAATAACAAAAATAATAATGAAGAATAAATAAGTTTAATAAAAGAGAAAACAATAAAGGAAATAACATTAGAAATAAAATTAAGAATAATATATGAACAATATTGAGAACAAAAATAAAAATAATATTAAGAATAATAATGAGAATAATAATAAAAATAATAATAATAATAATAATAATAATAATAAATAACTATAAAAAATAATAATTAAAATTATAATAAGAAATATATAATGAAGGAATAATAAAATGTAAATAAAAATAAATAATAATTTAAAAGAAAAAAGTAATATAATAAATTGTAAATTCTTAGACAAATAAAAATTAATTTATAAAATAATTTTTTTAATGATAAATAGAAAAAATATATTAAATAGATATAGACTATATTAAAGCTAATAAACTTATAAAATGTTATTTATTTAAAAAATATAAGTTTTGATAATTATAATATTTATTTAAATATAATTGATAATATGATTATTATATATATATATATAATATTCTTATATATATTATTAATAATTAATTATAATTGGTATTGCATAATTTTTATATATGAATAATTTGTCATCCTGAATCATATCTTTCACATTTTATTTTTATTATATATTTTGAAAAAATTTACAATTTTTTAAGTATAAAATTATATTTATTACATATTATTTATCACATTTTTAATTTTAGTCAAATTTATAATTCTGATTATAATATCTTATTAAAAGATTAAGTAATATTATACAATTTTAAAAAGATAATTTTAATTTTGACAAAAATTCAAATAAAGTGTACATAAATGTCTAAAAAAAGAATTTATAATACTAGTAATAATCATTAATAGTAATTAATAACAAAGTTTTATAAATATTAATTATTATTATATAAACAATTTCTAACTGTATATAGAATATTTAAATATAATATAAAATATAAAGTATAATAAATAATATTTTTAGTAAAAATTTTTTTAAGTTTTTAGATTAATAAGTAAAATGAAAAATAAAAGGATGTGATATAATATAGTAAATAGTAATCTAATTTGTATACTAATATTAAATTAAATTTATATTAAATAATAATAAGTTTATATATAGGCTCTTTGCAATAAAAAGGGAGGAAATTACCAAAAAAATTTTTTTTTGCTTTATAAGCTAAATATTATTTTTTTTAATAAAATAAGTTCAGATTTAACATTAACTTAAAAAAAAATTTTTTTAGTAGTTTCCTCCCTTTCTATTGCAAAGAGTTCATATATTTTATATATTTTATGTTTATTAAGAAATTTTTTATCTTATATAGTAATTAACTATAATTAATTTTTGATATATTTTAATAATTAATTTAATTTAAAGATTAGAATTAAATTTTTTTTAAAAATAAATTTATTATAAAAAAGATAATTTTTAACTATTTAATAGAATTTTAATTTACTATTAAATGTATTATCTTATAATTATATAATTTGTAAACTAATTTTTGAAATCTAACAAAATTACATTATAAATTATTACTTTTTAAATTAATTTATTTAAACAATTTATTGATCAATTTAATTAAAGTATTAAATATACTAAAAAATAATCAAAATAATTTATTTATTAAAAATACTGTTTATTTATATTATCAAATACATAAAAAAAGAAAGTTTCTTTTTAAAGAATAAAAAGCTAATACAAATAAATATTAATAATAAAATACTAAATTTTTTAATTTTTCTATTTAAAATTAAAAATTTAAATAATAATAAATAGTTAAAAAATAGAAATCTTTAAAATTTTGAAAAGCAGAATTTATTTTTAGAACAAAATGTAAATGAGAAAAAATCAATAAAAATTATATAATAATAGTTTAATATTTAATAGATTAGATCAAATCATATTTATATTTTATGATAATATATATATTTTTTTAATATAATTATTGATTATTGCTGATCATATTATTTTAACAATAATTATAAATTAATATATATTTTATAATAATAAAGATTTACTTATAAAATATAAAATTATTTTTAAAAAATTTAGATTTTAAGAAAGAATTTTTCTAATTATAACTGATATTTATTATCACTGTATTACTATTATATCTCATATAATTGTCAATTAAAAAATTTAAAATTAAGAGAAAATAAACACAATAAAGAAAAGTTTAACATTTAAGAATTTTTCTTTTACATTACAATAAATCTGAAATTTATTATAAAAAAGAAAAAATTTTAAAAGAAGCCAATTATTCAAATAATATTTATTTTACAAATATAACTAACAAAGTTAAACAGAAACTATGAAGTTGCTTTACTATTTGATACATTTTTTAACATTATGACCAGATTACATTCTTTATATATTTTACACATATATTTTATTTACTATTATTTTTATTTGTGACTTCAGCATCAAGTTCATCATTAGTATTTACTTCATTAGAAATAAAAGTAGATAAAGGATTTCTTAATGTAGATAAATGAGACTGTTATATATTTACATATAAATTTAGATTGAATGAATTAATTATACTAGTATTTCTATTATAATATAAACACTTTAATGCGAATTTAATTCTTTATTTTATCAAATGTAAATAAAATATCTCAATTAATATTAAATCAAAAGCTTTCTTTCTATTATCTTATTTGTATTTATTAAGAAAAAATGTTAAATAAGAAAGAAAAATGATAGTTTTTTAAATAAAAAAAGGAAACGAAAGTTAGTTTGTAAATAAAAAAGAAAAAAATTAGTTTTATGAATATAGAGAAAGAATTTTTATTTATACATTTATACTATAATAGTATATTTTATTATCAATGATATAATAATAATTACATAATTATATCATATCACATGAATTGGTGTTTATTACTATCAGTTATTTAAAGTTAAATTCTTTAAGAAATTTTAAATAAAATTAAAAATTTTATTTTTATATATTTTTAGTTTTTAATATTATGAGATTTAAAATTTTAATTTATTTAATACCTATTTTTATTATTATTAAAAAGATTGTTAAAAAATTAGATTCTAGAAATTTTACAAAATTTTAATATTTTTTTGTATTTATTTTTGATATTATTAGATTAAAATTTAATAAAGTTTTAATTTTAATTAAAAAAAAAAATGCCAGAATCTGATTTTTTAGTAAATTTTCATTTGATATAAAGTAAAGGAATTTATATTTTTAATAAATCAATATAAGAATTTTTATCATATAAAATTTTTGTTTATCATATTATATTTTATTTAATTGAATATTTTAATAATTAAAATAGTTTTAGATTTTAAATATTAATTTTTAATTAATTTATTTTATTATATTAAAGATCTACAAAATTTTATATTTATTATATAATGCTAGAAGTCTATACTTGACAATTACGTAACTTTATTTCAAATTTTTAGTACTAATTTTAAATCACGTGATTTAGTAATAACCAATAAGATCTTACATGTTATATAACTATATGTTATGTAAAAAATACTAGTATGTAATAAATTTGGCAATAGCATTTATAAGATATATTTCTTATTAAGTTTCTGTAAAATAATTACTAAAAATTTGATAAACATAACTTCTTTTTTATTATTTTGCTATATTCTTAATTAAGTTTTAGTAAAATTTAAGAAGTTATAGAATAGTATTGTAGCATTATAATAAACAGTTATGTATTAATTAAACCATTAATTCTTCAATATTCTTTGATATTCTACAATATGATTTATACTTACTAACAAGCCTTCTGCAGCTCTACTCTCTAACCTTTTATTATACGTATCTATATATTTTCATAACTTGTATACAAACTTATAAATAGTTATTATAGGTATACTAATAAGAACTTCTAGAATCCGCTTTAATAAATCTGCAAATTATAACTGCATAGCCTTTTAATTTCTCACTTTGCATAACTTTAGTATCACTCTATAAAGTTACACTCATAATAGAATTTTAGGTATTGTTTAAATATATATTTTGCTTTTATAATAGCTTCTTCTAATATTGACTGCTATTTACAAAAATCTGGTTGTAGTGATATGATTTGTCATACATAACAGTCTAATTTTTTGGATTAACTTCATCACATTTATCAGAACACTGCTTACACATTAAACAAATACTCTTTATTAACCAGAGATTATATTCTTTAAGCACTTGCTTTATATTCTTTGGTTATTCTTTCAATTAATGATTGTCTGGAAATATCATTAATTATTCAATTTTATTATTATACTCATTAACATATCAATTATTACGCATTATAAGCTACTTTTCTCTAAGGTTTATGTTTATTTTTAATGCAATAAGTATATTAGCTATCATAATATTATGATTTATTGATTGATTAAAGCAAAAAACTCTAATACATCTAGGATACGATATCTCAAATATCATAATTACCTGATGTATTAACTTTATTTATAAATAAAAAGAAACTTTAATATTTTCTTATATTTTTACATAATATAGTACAGTGGCTCATCTGATCTAATATATGTTTTGATTTTCAATATCTATCTACTTGTATAGATCAGAAAACAAAAGTTTTTTTATATTTAATATGAGGATTTGCTTGTGATTATTCGTTAGATAATTGCATTAATCTATAACATAGACAAAGGAAGACTGAAACTATAATAGAATGTTCAATATATTTTGAGTGTAGAATGTTCTCATTCTTTCTCATCCAGATTCTCTATTGCCTATTATTTACATAAAAGTGACATTTATCATGTGTTACTTGTATAAATTCTTTCTCTTCTAGCTTAATTTGTGGTTCTAATATAATATTTAGCATATCACCATTAAAATCTTTCATAGATTTTTTATACATAAACATCCTTTTTAATCACTCCTTCTATATGCCTCAATATTCAACTATTCATATCCATTATAGTAAACTCCTTTCCTTCTTTCATTATATTATATCCCTATAAATGCATATAGTTCTGACAGATTTTTTTAGAAATTGTGTTTTTCTTAATGTATCTGACTAATTTTGAAAATAGTACTTTTTCAATATATATTTTTAGGTTTCTAAGAGAACGGAATTCTAGTATTTATTGCCATATTCAGATTTGGTAATATTTTTTAAAATCCTCATCTTTTAATAAACTTTCTAACTTTTTATATTTTTCTTGATGGTAAATAAGAAGCTCTCCTGTCTCTATAAAATGATTTTTCATTTTTGAATACATCTCATCATATAATTGCCTTTATTCTATATAGTTTGTACAATTCCATTGCTGGTATTTATTTACTTTTCCTATCTAATAATAGCTATATGAATCTGTATATACATAATTATTATAAATAATTATAGGTAAAAAGTTTATTGTTTGCTTTCGTAAATTTTAATGTTATGTATTGATAATTTATTTCTTCTAAATGATTTTGTAGATTTTGTGTAATTTTTAAAGATTGAAATAAAAATTTTAAAGATTTTAAAAATGGTCATAACAATTGTAGTAATTGTGATAATTTTGATATGAACATACTAGTTGATGCTTCAGTACTTCTGAAATATGTATTAAGTGTTTTCATTTCTTTTGCATTATTTTCTAAACTTTCTTTTTCTTTTTTCTCCTTCTAAATTGTAGTTTTTGAAGTTTTGATATATACTACCTTAATGCTTTTTGCAGCATCCTTATACTAATAAAGTGCCTCAGTAATAAGCCTCTTTTTTACTGCTTCAAATTCTCTCAAATTATCTTCCGTTTAGTTTTTAGCAGTTTTGCCTTTTATCTAATTAGCTTTACCTTTTGTTTCATCATTTTTGTCTTTCATCCTAATGGTTTTATCTTTCGTTTCACTTTCTAAAAAAAAAGTTAAATGTTTTTAATGCAACTATATGATAAAATGATATTCTGCATTATATAAAAAAGTTAGAATAATACCAGCTTCATCTCCAATAGTTTTTTCTCATTTAAAAATCTCTTTTGTTAGCTTTTAAAATATGAAACAGCCCTTTTTTTTTTTTTTTTTAGATATTTTGCTTATCTGTTATTATTTTTTTGTTTTTCTAGCATATCGATATTTGTTAATTTTAAGCTAAAATTGATTTAGATCAAAATCAAAAGTCAAAATTTGAATTAAGATATAAGTATAATTAATTATCATAATTTAGACCAGTGCTAAATTATCATAATGTCAGCCTGAATAATGAAAATTTCAACCAATAAAATTATGTTCATGTGATTCAATTTGTTTCAAATTTAAGCTAATCATATGAAAATCACAAGTTTAAATGGATGGCTATAACTTTTTATATAGATCTTTTTTTCAAAAATCTGACTGATAATTTGATAGAACTTATTATAAAGAATAAAGTTACCAGTTATTTATTGTTGAGTATAGACTTCCGGCACTATATTATTATTTATTTTAATTATATTAATTATTAAAAATTTAATATAATTAAATATTTTATTATATTTTTGTTAATTTTTAAGTTTTAAAAAATAAATCTTAAAATATTATTATAGAGTAAAATAACAAATTTATATAAGTAATTATTAATCTTCTAATATGATTTTTTTGTTTTATCAAATTGTAGTTTATATTAATAATCATTAATAATTATAAAAAAAAATTTTAATTGCTCATTTAATTTTAAAATATATTTATATAAAAATACTTATTTTAATCTAATTGACAATAAAAATAAAATATCGAACTCATTTATAAATTCTTGCATTAAGTTTTATATTAAAGTTAATAAGAAAAATAAATACAAATTTGATCAAGTTATTTATCATACTACTTAGCTAATCTCAATTATATGAATATAACTATAAATAAATAATAATAAATTTAGCTACTCAACTTGATCTAGCAATTAAATAATTCAGATTTAGTAATATCAGATTTATTTTATAATATTACAATTTGTATTCACTATTATTTCGAGATATAGTCAGTCACACATTATATAATCACAATCTTTATAACTAAATAATTTCGTGCTGCGGCGCAGTAAATCTGATTTGAATTAGGGAACAATGGCCAAATAATCCGACAAAAACTTCACCATTTTTTACATGGTGTTTGTTTGAATTGGGGTAATTGTTGAGCGAAAATTTAAGATATTTTTTTGGCCGGAATTTTTTTTTTATTATTCTAATTTACTCCGAAATTTAAAATTCAGTCATCGGAATCTTAAAATTAAAACTCAGATGTTTTCTAAAAAAAAGTTAGTTTTAACGTACGCGTATTTTTCATGATATTTTTTTTTTTTTTTACGTGGCCATATAGTGATGTTCGTGTCGTGTGAGTAAATAACGCGATTTATAAATTATTTTTACGTTTTCGAGAAGTTGCGCTACCTAAATCTCTAACATAATTCTTTGCAAAATAAAGTTTATCACGACTCAATTTGGTATATAATAGTAATTGATTATTTCATATTTGGATAATTCCACGAGATATAAATACAATTTTTCAAAAATTGGTTGATCAAAAAAAAAATTTTTCTTTCTTCTTTCTCTTCGCTTTTTACTTTCAAGAGAGAGAAAAAAAAACTTTGACGATAAAAATGACTAAAAGGTCCGGTACAGCGCGTGTTTCACCTGAAGAACGTATAATATTAAATGTTAACGGGATAAAGGTAGTTTAAATTTATACAGTATATAATTTTTTTGTTTATTTTATTTTAATTTTTTTTTTTACACGTGTTATAAAGTTAAGAAAAATTTATTCTTTGTTTTACATAAGTATGAAACTTATCGATCAACATTAATTGCGTATCCCAATACTCTACTTGGGACCATGTTTCAAGAACGTAACCGTAATCTTCAACACCCGAATAAGGATGGGGAATACTTTTTTGACAGAAATGGGAAAGCCTTTCATTACGTGATGGAATTTTATCGTACGGGTCAAATTCTTTGGGATACTAAAACCGTACTTGGAATAAAAAATGGAACCAATGTGACCAAGAAGGAGCTCGAGGAGGAGCTTGATTATTTTCAGATCAAACCAAAAGATGTTAGAATCGAATCGGCATTGACCTCAGCTTCAAGCATAGTGGACAAATTCATTCAAGCTTTAGAATCCTTGATTTTAAAACATGTATCTCAATTAGGAAAAACGATCTTTATCAATGCAACTCAAGAAACGGTTTTAGTTAATCGCGTAAGATATGAACCGGAAATTGACCCTATCGTCCTAAGGGCATTTAACTTTACGGCTTATCGTATATTAAAAGAAGTTGGAAATGAAATTGCTCAATACTTATATTCAAGTTTTCCTGATTTGAATATCGTTTGGAAAAGCGAAAGAAGTGATACCGATCCAAAATGTATTATAGTTCAGCTCACCTTTAATTATAGTTTAAAAATGATATTTGAAAATTCACAAGTTGGAAGGAAGAGACCTAGGATCAATTAATCATTTACGGGCAAGAAGCATTAATCTTTTTTTTTGCCTAATCAATGTGATCTAAATTCCGAAAATTTTTAATTCTGGTCAGTTCCTTTATATAATAACTTTGTCCAATACTAAGACAATAAATAAATCCAAAAACAACATTAAAAAAAAGTATCAAATATTATTTGGAGTGAAATTCACAATTTTTAAATTTTTATTTAATAATTTAATATTTAATTTTTTTTACTTAGATTTTTCAAATTTTCAATATATAAAATTATAAAATCATTAAAATCATCATTATCATGTATATATCCTATTTATATATACAAGTAATGTGAAATAATACAATTTTTTTTCTTTTTCTTTTTTTTTTTTTTTTTTTTTTTTTTGGTATTTAAAGCACAGCTTTAAAAACCACAACTTAATTTTTTTTTTTTTTTTGGTTTTTTTAAAAAATAAGGAATTATGATTAAAAAATTACAAAAATTTATATTACAGTATGACAATATGAGTAAATAATATTATGAAAGTGCAATTAAGGGAATAAAATTTGTATAATATATATGTGTGTAAATAAAATGGTAAATAAGAAAAAAATGCCAAATAAAATATGTAAATATATAAGTACAAGCTTTTAATAATTTTGTATGAACAATAGTAAAAGAAACATGTAAATAACAAACTATGCTGCAAGTCTAACTCCTAACGGTTCTGCTGCTTGCATGGGAAATAATTTACTGTTTTTGTAATTATTTTCATAAGAAAGTCCGTAAAAATTACTCTTTTTCTTTGGTATGGCTGGAATTTCTCCTTGTAGCATCATTTGACGTTGCGCTACAAAGCTTCCTGGAGTTGGAGCTGAATATTGTTCTTCGACTTCTTCAGTATAATATCCTTCTTGGTCATAATTATAATCACCTTTTTCATTATATTCTTGATCATTATAATCTTGATCATTGTATTCTTCTTGATCATTGTATTCTTGATCGTCGTATTCTTGATCATTATATTCTTGGTCATTATAATAATTATCCTCTTCCCCTTCCCAATATTCTTCTTGATATTCATTATATTGTCCATAATAACCTGGATCCGTATTATATCCATTTTCTCCTGTTGGATCATTTTCATAATCGTAATCATCCTCGTATTCATCATATTGATCATAATATTGACCCTCAACATATTGTTCTTCGCTCTCGTATTGCAACATTGACATCGTTTTAGCGCCATCATCAAATCCGGTTTGCATGATTGACTCTCGAAGTTGTGCTGCTTGATACGCAAAAGCTTTTGGATTTGTTGGTTTATTTTTGAATTTATAATTCGTTGTAACTAAGTTGTCATCAGGTCTTGAACGATCGAACATTGCCCAAACGGCCGGAAGAGCTGGCATTACACTTGAAGCGCAGGAAAATTTAGACATTCTTGAGGTCATTTTGCTAACGGGTCTTGATTTTGAACAACCTCTGACCCATGGGATACTGAATGTACTGAAAGTACTAAAAGCACTCATCTTTCTCCTTCGTGTATACGTTTTTGTTGTTTCCCATTCGGAGAATACTTGAGATTTTTCTTCGATCATAACCCATTCGCATTCATTTATCAACCCTTTTCTCGGTTCAATGAATACCCATTCACCCCATTTATCTCCCTGTTCTGCGGCTGTAGTTTCCATCCAAACATAAGGGAAAATTTCATCGATGGTTTCAATGGCTAAATGAGTTGTGACGGGTAAATCAAGTGCGCGATCAATGATATCCCAATCCTCCCAATCTTCTTCCGCATTGTCAAACTCAATTTCCCTAGGAGTTGATTCAAAAGATCTGGCCCTTCGAGGTTTCAAAGAACGGAATTTAACCATTTTCTTTCGACTTTTACTATTCTTTCTTGAATTACTTTCAGCGGAAGGAATGATAACTTTTCCTATCGTTTTTTCCTTCTCCAGATTCTCTTTTTCGCTTTGGGTAATTGAATTGATTGTTAAAGTAGTTGACATATTACCATCGGAATTTCGGAAACCTTTCTTTGAGAAATCATCCCATACAACAGTTTGACGCAATGTGACACCAGAGACACCAGAATCATTTCTTGATAAAGAGATTTCTTGATTAGAACTTTGCTCTTTCATTGTCTCACTTGACCCGCGTTCAGAAACATTATCTTTAGGTAATGGTTCTACGTAAACACTCTTGAAACCTTTTCTTGAGAATTGACTCCATTGTTTTTCACTTATGTTGCTATTTGTGTCTCCCGCGGATCTGTCGTCAAGTGAAAAGAATAACTTCAAGAATTCATCAGACATTGCGGTAATTCCATTTTTTTGAAATTCGCTCCACATTTCTTCAGCCGTTTGTTTTTCTTTCACGGTCATCATGGTACTTGGACGAACTATTGTTTTACGTTTCATACCGTCCATAATGTCAGGTAATAAGGTTGTAAAATTTCTCGTTTGTCTCTTGGTTTCAGATTTTGTCGTTGGAACTTGTCGGGTCACTCTTAAAATACTTATTGGCCTTGCATTTGAAGAGGTCATCGTCGTTTTGACTTTTTCAGTTATTTCGGTTGTCTCGGCAAATGTCACGATCGAACGTTTACGAGGCCTATTAATTTGTTTAGGTGTACCATCCAATTCAGCTATTGTAGTATTTTCGGGTAAAGGCATTTGAAAGTAGGCAGATGTAACGGATTTCTTTCTATACTCCACATAATTATCCAGTAATACAGTTAATCGAGGATTCAATTCAGTTGAAACAGATTTCTCTCGTAAATAAGCTAAGAATAAATGATGACACGCCGCGGAACATTTCGCCCATTCATCATAGGCAGAACCAAAACTTAGTAAACTTTTATCTTGATCACCAAGGATGCAAAGTGCTATTGTCTTTACAAGCCTTTCAGCAGACATTTTATTTATATGAGATTCCGCCGTTACTTGGGCGCAAATATCAAATATATCACATAATATGACTTGATTTTGTTTTGGTAAATAATTTAAAAATTTATTAAAAGAACCTTTGCTTGGATCATAATCCCATTCTATTTCGTTATGTAAAAAAAAAAAAAAAAAAAAAAAGTTAATAACGGGAAAAGAGGCGCAGTATTTTTTTTTTCGTAGTCGAAAAGTCAAATCTACCTTGTTCGTATCTGACAAATTCATCATAATATTCGTAAGGAACTAGTATCGTATTGCAATGCCTAAGGGCCCATTTCATTGCCGAAACTACGACGTGAATATTTTGAGATCCGATTTTATCTTCATATTCCGTTCGACTGTCGCATAACAGGCAGCTTATGAGATCTCGGACCTCATCCACGCTGTCACCAATGCGAATTGGCTTGAAGATGTCGACTTCATGTAAACCTCGACTTCGTATTTCATCAGAACATCTCTTTACAATTAAATGAGCCTCCTCCAAAGTAACCATCTTTGCGACATCACGAGTTACTTCCCTTGAGGACAAATTTTTTTTTAAACTGCTCTTTTTCTTTCTAACTTCGCCGCTGGACTTATTTTTAAACAGCGAGTGTTTCGCGCTGCGCAACATTTGTGTCGTTGGATGTGTGTAATAAATCTAAAAAAGGCTATAGATTGATCGTGTATGTAAAAGAATTCTTAAATATTTATGAAGAATTGACCAAAAATTGATTATTTATTTATTTAAGGATAGCGAAAAAAAAAATATATATCACTGCGAAGAGGGATTAATTTTGGATTATTATTATTATTTTTTTTTTTAGACGAATCTTCTTGCATTTTATATGTTGTTTCAGGGTTGAAATATAATTAATTTAAATAAAAATAAATAAAGTAAAGAATTTGTGTTACATTTATTCTTTGTCGAAAAAAAAAATTTTTATTATTTATTCTAAACGTCTTAAAAAAAGGTAAAATGTTTTAATACATACATGTGTGTCACCAAATAGTTTTTTTAAATTCTATATCTAATTTGTCCCCAAACATATTGTAGTACCGTTTTAGGTTTTGCATCAGACTTCTCCATATTAGATCACTAATTAACAATAACATCAATAACATCTATATATGAGCCGATCCTTTTAAAAAAAAAATAACGAATTATATTTGTCTTTTAACGCTTGATATGTAGTATAAACTTCGGTGGGAACTGAAACATGTCTATTGGTTTCTGCTTTTTGACTTGGAAATCCTTAGAAAAAAATAATCACTAGTATCATTGTATAGATAAGATCTTATAATAAGAACTAGGTAATTAACTTCAATTATTTATTTATTTATTTATTATTTTTTTTTTTTCTTTTCTTGCATTTCTCGCATTTCTCACTTCCTTTTATATATATGTTATTTTTTTTTTTAGATACATTTAAATGAGATATAAATAATCAAAAAAAAATCGTGAGTTCGTAAAAAAAAAAAAAAAAATTCTCTTTTTTTTTTATGGATTATGTTTACCCTTCACCAATGTAATTGATAATTTTAGACGTGAGTTTGTTTATGTAAAGAAAAGCGAATTGAAAACTTAAAAAAATCCCGACTCATGACATTGGATTGTGTAATGATCCGATTCATTGTACAATTGGGTTGAGATGATACATGTCTTCGTTCCTTAATTTCATTCACCTGAAATTCAATTTTTTTTTTTTTTATCGTGGAAGAGGAGCGTACAAGTTACAAAATCTAATTAACGCAAATAATACGTGATTGACAAAAATTCGCAAGTCGCACCCTTTTGCTCAGCAAGTAATAGTGTAACAAGAGAAAAAAAATTACGTATCGCGGAATTATCGGAGCCTCCAAAAAGAAAAAAAAAATAATTTTTTTCTACACTTAGAAAATAGGTTACATAAATTAATGGATAAATAAACAAAAATACAATAATAATAATAAGGCATTCGAAACAAAGAAAAAAAAAAAAAAAAAAGAGAAACAGAACATATATATTTATAGAATTCGAAATTTTATTTATAGGAAAAAGTTCATTCCATAATTTCGATAAGGTTTAGGTCCTAGGTTTTTTTGAATTGAAAAAAAAAAAAATAATAAATGAAAAATTTCAATAAAAATAAATTTTCAAAAGGTATTTGAAAAATGAGGAAATGATTTACATACTGTGTCACGATCATTTGATTCAAAATATTATTTACTCCGTAAGGAGGCAATTTGATCTCTATCGTTCTTTTTTTGAGATCATTCAAGAACACATTTGTGAATTTTACTTATTTTGGTAAAGAATGTTCTTTTTTTTCGGATCAAACAATATAGATCAATCCTGGGATTACTGTATGAATGTATGCAGGGATCTACATTCCCACTTATTTTTTTCAATCGTCAAAAAAAAAAACTGTCCCTTTGTGTATTATAACAATGAATCTTTACTAAATTCAAATTTACCCGGTTATCAAATTAATCACAATGAGGGTTTGTTTAGTTTGATTGAAGGTGAGAAATTTTAATTGCTTGAGATTTTTTTTATTTATTTCAACCCCACGGGTAATTTTTATGATCAAATTTGAAAGCCCACGAAAAACAACAAATAGTGTGTCGTATCTCTCTCTCTCTCTGTACGCCGGCAAAAAATTCATTGTTTATTAACGCCGCTCCCCTGCATATTGTCAAAGATCTCTTTTTTTTTTCCTTCCTGCGCCAGATGCAATTAATTAACTAGGTTACTTGTAATATGATGACCGAATATGATGAGATCATGAAGTATCATACGTTGTGTAATATGAATTATTGACAGATTGATAAGAAATTCCATTGTCCGCTCATGGTTCAACGTACTGTCCGTCAGTTTCCGAGAACCGTAATTCCTGGTTTACTGGTTTTGCAAGTTAATCATATGCTGTGAGAGTGGCTTAAAACCTTAATTATGCAGGGTATTCATTTACTTCTAGGAAAATGTCGTAATAACATTTGAACGTACACCCTACCTAGTTCCAAACCTAGATGGGCGCAGCTTGCATATGATTGGATCATCTGATCGAGGTAATTCGGGAAAAATAAGTCCATTACTAAACAAATTCCATTATGTTTGAATTCAAACTTACCAAATATGATTCCCTTTTGATGTATGTGAAAAAAAAAGTTTGTGGCCGTGTAATTCGATGTTTGATATTTTTAGTAAAATTCGGGAACTTCAAAAAGAGCCTCTTTGTCGTTGAACATATATAATACCTTTTTTTTTCTTAATTATGGTAAGTATCACACAAATCTTACTAAGAAACGAGTTCATTGAGAACAATGCTTGATGCAAATCTGCTTAACGCTACGCTTGAAAATCAATTTGCACGATACATTTTTATATAATTAAGATTACGTAAAAGATCTGTCAAAAGATGGTCACCAGATCTCTGCACTTAAGGAAAAGAAAAAGACGGGAGCAAATACGAATTGAATTGTTCAAAGGGTAACCATGAAAGTTTAAGGGTTAAAAAGGGTTCTGATCCAAGATTTATTAACAATCTTAAGGAACGTACATTAGATTGGGCGAGATTACGAAATACGGGAATTCAAGCTAAAATAAATTGAGCAACAGTATAAACATATTTTCGGGATTAAAATTTTTAGATCACATCGATCGTTTTAAACGAACAATCGAGACCGATTTTATTTCATTACTGTATAAAAACATATGGGTAGAGAATCTTTTGACTGATTAATGCATGTTTTGTTTTAATGTGAAGAATTTAATCCTCAAAAGGTAATTTACACATGTAAAGATTTTGTCTCTTAGGGGTTCAGAAAGAGTGAGAGATTATGCGGGCATTGCATGAATATTTTTTTTTTTTTTTTTAAAAAAAAAAATGATGATAATAATCTCAAAAGATTCTGATTGTTTTTTTTTAAAAAAAAACATACATAAATAAATAAATATAATAAAAGCGTTTGCTGCGCCATGCGAATAAACACAAAAAATCAAACAAAAAAAAATTAGTTGTGAAACCCATTTATTTCAGTTACATTCGATCATTCGTTCCACGTTTAAATTACAGTATACCAAATAAAAACAAATTAATCAAAAGAAATAAATTAAATAAAAAAATTGAAAGAATTTATTTCATGCAAAAATCGACCGACTATTTAACGGAACCTAATATGTCATGTATATCAGGGAGTGTTAATTATAAACAAATAATTTTCACATTCTGAACAAATAAGTTTCCCTTAAAATAAATTTGTTTTTATTATGATATGCAAGGTGACAATTCAAAGCACAAACGATTGGGTTTTTCATGATTATTGCCATAATAAGCCGCAGCATCAAGCATGTGCATAATACTTTATTTCAATATTTGCACTCTATTAGGATTGCAGACTTGCCTAAAGAGGTCCATTAAAATGATTTGCCAAGTTGTTTCTGTTTTTTTTTTTAAAAAAAAAAAAATATATCCAATTATTCCTAATTTGGTCGACTAATCAAAAAAGCTTTCAACCTTAAATCGGGAAATTAAAAGACGTCGCTATAAAATCGAGAACAATCTTATTGTACATAAATTTTGATGTGGGGTAGAATTTCATTTATTAAATAATTTTTAAGTTGCATAATAACGCAACTACTTTCATATTATGTATGCTCTCATTTAGCCTTTTTGCACGTTCAGAAAGAAAAATGTCTCAATAAACCTTTATTAGGTTTAACATTTCCATAAATTAACCTTTGTCTTGTAATCTTGGTTCAATTTTCATTACTCATTACGCCCATCATCATAATCGATTGCTTAATATATTGTTTCGGTCACAAGCCCTCAGCAAAAATTCAACTGAAATTTATTTGTCTCATAAACAAAAAAAAAAAAAAAATGTACACATCCCGAAATTATCATAATTTAGGCTATGCCGTCGGAACTTGACGTTTAGACACCTAAATTTTGCCAGACGCATGATTTCACTTGTTTCATACATCGGACAATCGTTTTCTTTACCTCTGATAGGACTTGTAATAATAATAACAAAAATAACACATTAATTTTCATACAACTATAAACATTGCTTAATAATTTTGGCAAAATAAGAAATTAATTTTTACCTTGCCTTGTTTCGTTGAAATTGGTTGAAGTTGAGCACATGGATGACCGTGCAGGTTTATTATTGTTAAGTTGCCTAATCAGAAAGCGAGTTAATTTTAGTTCTCATTTCAACTACTCTCAGAGACGGATCATGCCACCGCATACTTTTTGAATCAAAATTAGAAACTCGACTTTTAATTTTAAGTCATGCGATGCATTCGCTCTTTAGATGCCCCAAAACCATTTCTTTGATAAGTGTATCTTGGCCTTTTTATTTTGTTTATTGTTTGCATGATTAAGATTAAAGTTGCAAATTTCTAGAGGTAGGTACTGTATTTTTGGAAGGAGAAAACGAAAACAATATTTTGATGATTTTAAACATTCAAAAATGCCAAATTTGGTAATTCCGGCCGAATCTTCAAAAGAGGAAATATTCCAAAGATATGCATTTGCAGGTAATTTCTCATTAGTGTTTGAAAAAAAAAATATTTTTTAAAGGTAACGTCATACATATTAAACAAAATCACTTAGTCTTGTCAAATTTTATCTTATAAAAATATTTTTAGTATCAAAATTTAATCTCGTTAATCCGTTAACGTTAAAATGTATTTGGTAGAAAGATTGATTCTTTGATTATTGCGATCCCTCTTATGTAGAAAAAAAAAATATAATCTTGAAGCCAAATTCACCAATAAAAAATTTAATTGCGCTATCACGTGATAAAATGCATTATGGTAAACTTCCAATTTTATTCATAAAAAATAAAAAAAAGCAGAGTCGAACGTGAATGAAATTTTCTAGTCAATATATGAAATTTTCACGAATTAGGGTTCAAATTTTAATTCCGGCCAAACCACATCAGTCAAGTGCAACTTTAATTAATTTCAATAATTTTGAATTTCATTTAAAAGTTTTGTAAATAACATCAGAAGTTTCATATAGTTATTTCATGGATTACTCATCATAGTGGCGCCATCGTAATGTCTCAGATTTTTATTTTACTTGATTGATGTGACTGTAAAAACTTTTTGAACCTTACTCATTCTTATCTTGCACAATGCACAATAAATATTTATTCTTCTATTTTCTTTTTTAAATCAAACGTAAAAAAAAATACTTTCCCCTAAATATAATACCACTTTCTCAACTTCAAATCAGAAATGCCAATAAAGTGTTAATGATATTGCTGAACGTATCGCGTTATAAAAGTAAATTTGATTATACTCGAAAGTTTCTCCCTTTCGATTATCAAAAGTTCCATAAATGAAAAAGAAAGTTGATTATGAATATTTGATGATTTTCTTTATCATTCACATATTCAAGTTATGCGACATGGCTTTGGTAAAATCGGATAAAAGTAATTCTAAAAATTTTTAAAACGTGTGAAGGGGAGAATCATTAGTGCATCAATTTAAATCTGATGGAATGATGACTTATATATGTCATAAAGTATTCAAGGAATTGATAAAATTAATAAAAATTTTCATATTATGAACGCATTTCATCTTCATCAAGCAATTCAAAATCCTAATTTTCAAATGTTTCATATTATTCTTCATGAAAAAGCAAATTTTAAAAGCTTATTTCGCAGTTTAAAATCATACTACTCCCGTGAAAATATGGGTAAACCATGTATTCTACTAAATGTTTTATGTATATTTATAAAAGATTTTTAGTTTAAAAGTAATTAATAAAAATTTATGATATATTATACTAGAACGTAAAATTAATAAAAATCTCCCATAAATTTTATGACATGATTAATAAAATTATGATTGAGACCGACTATTTCTTCAAACAACTATCTCTTTCACGTAGCACTTTTTTTTATTTCAAAAATCTACTGGATAATAAAAAAAAAGCATGAAATTATTTTTTAGATTATTGAATGTTAGCTACTTGGCAAAAGTGATCGGTATTCCGAAACGGAGCGAACTTTGAAAATTTTTTAATGTAGTGAGAGATTTTGCATAGTATATCGCTACATGCTGTTGGCTTGGTATCTGTAAGCTTAAACGATTAACTTTTAATTCAATCCGTCGAATTAAATACAAAACAATATCACAATCACGCCTATATGAAGACACGACAAAAGGTAATAGCAAATGAATTTATAAGATTCTTTTATTGAACTCTTGGTTTATCCTAAAACCCTATCTCGAGTTACTTTTCAACTCAAGGGAAAATACAAGATATTTATATAAAATAAAATACTATGAAATATAATATAACAGATATAATATAAAAGATAAAATAAATAAATAAGATAAATATAAATACTCTACTAACTAAGATATAATTAACAAATATAACGATTATAATAATTATAACTAATCTATCTAATACGTTAAATAGATCAACGATGACCACTTTAGCAACTTGGTCTAATTTATCCACTTCGTCAACTTCGTTATCATTTTTTAAATTGTTTGACTAAATTTCTTTATATCCTCTATACTAATTCCATCTGGACTAATATCATGAGCAGGAAATACTATTGTAATTTCACTTTCCATTTGAGATATCATCTTTATAGATTCCTTATTATCCGATACAACAGAAGAAAATGGAATTATACTGAGTCTCTCATTAAAAAGGGCAGGCAGATAAGAAAAGTTGGCAATTAAATCTCCTACTAAAACACTATTCGTTGGGACATGTAAATATGAAAGTGATCCTTTTTGAAGGAAAAAAAAAAAGGTTCATAATTGAGAATACATGTATATTGTTAAGAAAACTTTGAGCATAAATTTTAAAATATTGCTTTACCAGGTGTGTGCCCAACCGTAAAAATTGGTTTCAAAATATCATAAAATTCGAATTCTTGTTCGCTACCTTTTTTAATAGAAACAACCCTATCTTCACTTCCTAAAGCTACATCACTTTCTCTACCAAAATATTTTAATATCTGAAAGAATAAAGTTTCTCCATGAAGTTCATTGTATTTCTTTCCATGCACAACGAAAGGAACTTCGGCATCTCCCATAACGACTTTGGCATCTTTATATTCATCTAATAATCTGAGTAAAGCTCCTGTATGATCAAAATGACCATGAGTTATTGCTATATATTTTAAGTTGTAACCGGAAAATGATTTGAAATGTGATTCAAGTGCTTTTGTCAGTTTCGATACATTCTCTGGATCTACAGCGTCAATTAAAGTCCAATCATTGATATGAGGTATGTGAATCAAAAATACTGCCACAGGACAGTTAATACCTAGCAGTTTTAAAGAAAATGTTGCACGATAAAGATTTGGTTTAATTTCAATGAATTTTTCGTAATCACGAAGAGAAGTTATCGGAGACATTTTTTGATGCTCATTATTTTTGGGAAAATGTCAGCCCATTAAAATATTTGGGGTTTTACTACTTGCCCTTTATAGAAAAAACTGATTTCATCATTTACACACCATTCAAATAATGAAAATGAGATCGCATTCACGTGATCGTTACGCTAAATACGTAAATTTCATTAACTCGATAGAGGAGCAGATCACGTGTATCCACGCAGAAATAGGCTCATCAAAGATAACGTGCCCAAATAATTGATTTTCTTTCGTCTCCAACTTTCTCGTGTTGAAAAAAAAAATATGTCAGTTTATACGATGACATCCGAGGAAAAACGTCTTTCACCTAATGAAGAGTTAAAAGACATTCCCTATTCTAGGTATTGTAATCTACGGCTTCGTATAAAATTTCAAATTTCTAAATTAATATTTATTTAGAGTATCTGAAACCATAATAAAACCGACGGAAGAACGAGAAGGTAAAATATATGCGTATATTTTTATATATATATTACTTTTGTTAAAAAAAAAGTGACTAATGGTGAGCCTAACGTTCGCATAAACGTTTTAATTTAATTTTATAGAAGGGTTTTTCGACGAAACTTCTCTCTCACCTACAGAATTCAATGCTTCTCTTCTATCGACGATTAAAAAATCAGAATCGACTTTAAATAATAATACCGCTGGAAAGCTCAATGAAAAATACGCGACGATGCAGGTAATGGTAATGATATGGTTTTTATATATCTATATATTTTTTAAAATAGAAGAGGACATTTAATATGTATTATTCTACGAAATACAGCATAAAATGACGCAGATGGCTCGTGAGATTGCTTATCCAAAGACCAGGTCTACACGAAATTCAAAAGTTTCATCGCGTAGCAAAATCGGTACAACTCGGCAAGATGAACAATCAGAGATAGCAAATCCATTTCTCGTTGATCAATCTAGTATGAATCTTACGGTCGGCAATTTAATGAACAGGTGGTCAGATTCGAATATGGAAAAAAAGAACTTGTCAAAGGATTCGGAGGTAGATCTACCATTGGATGAAATTGGAAGCTCTATTATCCTCGCGCGTCCACGGGCAACATTTATGGATGAGGTAATGTAATGTTATTACAATTTGGTTTTAAAACTTTAAATATTAACAACATATTCTGAAATATACAGCAACATGTTATCAAGCGGAAGCATGACAGTTTGGATTGTAAATCGTCAGAACCGTTTACTTCCAATATGACTCAAATCAACTTATCTTCATTTAAATCTACGACTCCAAATTTTCGTTGTGGACAGGAAAGTTCTTCTAATTTACAGGTTATACCCTTTAAAAGAACTTGGGCTAATTCTGCCCCAAGACCTAATCCGAATAATTGTAATGAATCAGTATTTAGCACTCCGGTTCATTCACCACAAGCAAGTTCCTTGCCGTGTACCATGAGAAAGCGTGCGCGACGTATTGCATCATTTTTGCCGTATGTTTCATTAGATAATGAGGATGAATTTGTTTTGCTGGAGCATCATTCATCCCCATCCCCATCCCCATCTCTGATTCTTAATAAAGAACTTTTGAAGGATGTTGATGGATATAATAATAATTCATTTGATGATGATGGATATTATCAAGTAAGTTTACTTTATGATTTTTATGTATGTACTTTTACATTTATTAAATAACATGGATTAAATACTTTTTAAAATTTTGGATAAAATCTCAGACTTCACCAAAAACTACTTCTGATACGAACATTTATAAACGGCAATTGTCACAACAACATTTAAGTTACGATGATGCAGCAAGAAGTCCTATTTTTACTGAAACTACTATAGAACCCTTGGATGAATTAGATGATTATTAAATAATCAAACTAAATGAGTAGCTCTTATGATAGCTGAATACGTATATACATTTAATGATATTATAATGAACACGTGATTACTTAGATTTTCAACAATAAACGTGAAACATGTAACAATTAATTAGAATGAATAATATTATTTACATTTTATGTGCTAGAATTTTTTTTTTTTTTATGCCGAAAGTGATTCTATTAAAAAAGCAATTTCAATTCATCAATAAAATTTTGTTTCTTGTCGAATCAATGAAATTGTGGAAATTACTTGCTTATGCGTTCTAATGGTTTTACATTCCTATCAAGTTATCTTCTAATCGGAAAATTCTCATCTGATTGTTGAAAAAAAGCGATCATCGTTAAGAAAGAATTATTAAAATTCCTAATGCAAAGTATTCACGTTCATTAACAATAGCATTCCCACTTTCTTCCCATGGTATTCGTAGAAGTTCTATAGAATGGGAATCTATCCGGAATTAGTTTGCATCGTCCGGATTTCGAAAACTTTCTCACATTCGGCACGAGTTTTGGTTATCATGAAATGTCCGGATTCATACCAACTGATATTAAAGTTTAAACATCAGCAATTGTTAGGATACCATTAAAATTACATAGCATTTAGACCTTGATTATTTTTACTCATCTTCTGATATTGAATAATTACGATCATGACATCTCATTTTTATATAAGTTTCGAACGAAACTAGTTTTCGCACAATTTGATCTCAAATATTTGGATTGGAGGTGTAGGTTCGCTCGAAACATGAGAAGCAGATATTTTCAATGATCGATAATTATTATCGAACGATTGATTCTCTTGATTTTTAAAGCTTTGAGAGTTGTGTAGTTTCCAAGGGTTCTACTAATATGTATGGATACAAAATAGGTTGGTTGATATTTCAAATGAGGTTTACATAATTTGCAGAACATACATTATACGTCTCACATAATAGGGTTGAAGGATTGTGCGTCATTATACACCATTTAAATCAATGGTTATGGTAAAGTTGCCTTCTATTCCACAATTCTGAGCCGAACTTCCGAATGATTAGCTAAAACTCCCCACCAATCACGAATATCACCAAAAATAATCAAAATCACAATTTCTTTACTCATATTTACTGTTGGCATTGGCTTGAATTCCCCATTAATGGGTTAATTGATTTTCAAAACGATGAGCCTAATAGTTAAGGTAAAATTTCTTGAACATGATGTCAATGACAATAAAAAAGACGACGGTTTTAAGCTGTTGGATACTTGTTATCGCAAAGTATTTACGTGAAGGAACAATATTTTTTTATCCGAAAAGAGTTGTTGCGTTTATTGGTTACATAACAAGGTATTGTTTTTGTGGTAGTTATAACGGCCAATCATATCTGGATTCTATCAAAATAAACTATCTCAACTATTCAGGATATAAATTAGTTATTATCCCATTAATTGCGTAACTTCAAAATTTCATTTATTTCAAGTGTACTTGCACTTAGATAAGTTTTACAAATTATTTCTATTAAGCCTTAATAATAATGAGAACATGGTCTCACATCTTTAATATGAGCTATTAATAAAATAGAAACATTCCACATGTTTTTTCAAAAAGTAAATATAAACGAAGTGGATATATAATGTTTTATAGTGAGGCGAAAGTGAAGTGTTAAAACCGTTAGAAATTTTAGTTTTATTCGATCAAAAATCACCTTATCATGAGAAAAGAAATTAGATAGAAATAAGAAATAACGAAAAAAGCAAATTATAAAATATCACGCTTTATGAGATTTCAACCGGATTGCTGGCTTTCGTATTTACTTAAATTATATAATTACCCATACTTTCTATTACCATAGAAATTATTTCATTTTTAAAATCAAATTTCTCTTACTAAATATTGTAAACTAACAGCTCGAAGTTATATAATTATATAATTATTTAAATTAATTATTTTTATTTTTATTTTATTTTTGTTATTACGAAAACAAGTTTCAAAGTTAACTATAATACCGTAATTTTTGTATTTGACATGAAGTACCGATACAAAAATGTTTCTTGAATTCCGAATCACAAATCCAAATCCAAATTTGATTCCTAATATTATTAGCGACCTTATAGGTAGCGGTAATTATTCGGCTCGAAGTGAAGGATAAGTAATTTATTCAGTAATCATTTAAATTTATTTTTTTTTTTTTTTTTCTTACCACGAAATAATTTCTTTCTCAAATACTTTACTCATTAAATATTCAATAATTTTAATGGAAAATACAAATTTTAATAATATGTTTATAAAGCTATAAATTGTAAAAAATAAATTAAAGAAAATATTTGTATTATATTAAATTTTTACCAATCACTGTGATTGAGCGGTAACCTAATATAATTTTCACTTTCTCTACTCTCCCTAACAATTAAAAATGTAATCAATAATACACTATTTTAACACTGCACTTTAGCTATGTAAAGTAAATTCATTGATAAAAAATTTCCAGAACGATTTTCAAATGATCTATCCCAATATTACGAAACATTGATTTTTTCAGAAATTCAACTACAATAAATATCGGTGGAGTTAATATCAATTTATAAATAAATGAGAAATAGTCTGATTTATTTTATAATTTAACATTAAAGTCGATTATTTCTTCACAATTGCGATTAATTTATTAACCTACGCAACCCAAGCTCGAAAATTATTAAATAAATGCCATAATATTTACCGGTATTAAAATATCTAAGCAGAAAATCATTTTTTTAAGCGTTTTACAAACAATTATTTATTTTTATTTGAAAAACCATAAGTAGTGATGAAATTTATATGTATTTATCTTTTAATAACTTTAAATACCTCATAATCATCTACTTGAAATTTACCATTTGGAATATCAATTTTAGTATAAGTATGTGGGTGGCCATTGCTATACCAAGCACTATTACCAATACAACAAATATCACAACCACCACCGAATACTGGACCGTTACTTTGATGACAATATATAGCATTATGAGCTTGATTATTTATGATATAACCTACTTTTGCAGTTTGAAGGTTTGTTCTATTTACGAATGAGAAAATAAAACTATCCTTAGTTGACTTATAAACACCGCTTTGATCCCAATAAAGTGGGTTATATCCTCCAATAATTTGTTCAGTTCCGTTAATTTTTACTATAACGATAGTAGCCCCTTTGTTATCACATGTTTGATGAAATGCTGCAATTGTATTACCATCCCTACTGTTACGATAAAGTAAATTAAACTGATAGGGAATCTTTTTTTCATTGTAATGTAAATTTTCTTTCTTATCGATCCAACTGGAAAATATGGCAAAGTGATGAGGTTTAATTAAAACTGAATCGTAAACATTTTTTGACTGTCTTGGTGGTTGTATCTCGATATTTATTTTCTTCTCTGGTGCCAAAGAATAAGCAAAGAGGTTAATAAACAAATCCCTCGGTAGTAATTCTTTAAAAGGAAGCACTTTTTCGAGAAAATCTCCTGAAGACATATAATTAAATCTAACTAAAGGAATATATCTATGTAGAGTTCTTTCCATGATTACAGTTTCTTCCTTGCTCCATTTATTGACATCTTTAGGAATGGACGGGTTCTGACCAAATCCCCACTTAATCAAACTATCCCAAATATCAATTTCATCTAAACTCAAATCATCCCGTTTCAAAAGTAATTCCAATAAAGGAGCTTTTATACTGATAAATTTATCAGAATTAAATATCTCTTCGGGGTCTTTACAAATGTTGTCAAGATAAAAATTCCGTAATTTCGTAAAGGACTCATTTTGATAAATTGTTTCAAGAATTTCTATAGGATTTTTTTGTAAAAACTCATGATGGACTTTAATTAAATATTCTTCAATTCCGGGAACTAAAATTTGGAGATTAAGTGTACTTGCTGCTTTTAAGAGCTTTAATAGTTCAGTTCCTTCTAATTTCATCAAGTCAACATTTCCACAATATATAAATCTGAAATTCAAATGTTCTATTAAAATTTATTTTCGCTAGTATTCGTACATATTATTTCATTTATTTACCTTAAAATAATTTTAAAAATTTTTGGAGGAATATTGGGTACTTTTAAAACAAATTTCCCTTCCTTTTTCTCAACGTTTTCCTTGGTTAATTCATCATAAAAATACTGCGACCTGAAACATAAAATATTTGAAAGAGCATGTAGTTCTTTAACGCTTTCATTTTCACCGGCATAAATAATGACATCATATCTTTTGTCATTTTCAAGTAACCTTTCATAATCATTAACAGCTTCCTGCAAATATTCTAAAGTCATTTTTAACTGAAGGTTAAAAAATTAAAAAAAAAAAAAAAAAAAAAATTGAAGAGGAAAATTATATATTAATTTGGAAACTGGTAAATTTCATTTAGCTAAAATAAAACATTGCATAATTTGATCTTAGAAATTTCCCATGTAAAATTTTAACAATAAATTAATATAATTATTTTTACCAACACCAAGTGAAACATTTTCGATTACCACGGCAATATTTTCTTTACAACTATTTTACAGGATTTTAAAAAATCTGGTTCACAAATACATTCATGAAAGATCAATTCAAATACTTTTCTGTGATATCAGACCACAAACTGGTATGAGCGAAGCAATTGCAATGATTAAGTTTACCTCGAAACGTTTCCACTAATTTTATTTATTTTATTTATTAAAAAAGAATGAATGAGAAGTCACACGCGAAAGACACGATAAAAAATTATATAAAGATTCCTAAATTTTAATTAAAAAATCTGTACCGTCAACAATTTTTGTAGTTAAAAGGGATATCCCAAATGCGCATTTCGGACATTAACGCATTTGGGATACAACAGATCTAATAACTTTCGATCTTTATTTAAGTTTGGACATAGCAGCACACTAAAAGAAATTTTCAAGTCGCTTATTTTTTTTTTTTTTTTTTAAAAAAAAGAAAAATACAGATTTTCACAACGAAATATAAATTGTTTTTCCTATTTTTGAATTTTCGAGAACCATTATGAATCTGTAAGGATTCAATCGACTTAGCTCCTTTTATTTGCGTGCTTGCGAATAATTAAGATAAAGAAAAAATTCACAAATATCAAAAATTTCCGATTTGCGAGCATTACAATTCAGGACAGTATTTTATGCAAGAAGCTTGACTTTAATAAAACTTTGCACAATCTTTAATTTCTTGTCAAAATAGTATTTTATTTTATCTGCTCTGTCTTCTCTGCAATTTACTTACTTTGAACAAGTAAGTAAGGTTTTTTAATTGACAATTTTATTTTATTTACATTTTTTTTGTAAAGAGTTAAATTTATTTATCGGTACATTTTGGTTC